>JAGGAV010007949.1:0-27072 GCA_017657295.1 Termitomyces sp. DKA64 | reverse complement strand
GGCTAGGACTTGTACTCTACACCTGCTATGTAAATTGTAGTCTGTCATTGTGGTATCCTTGGAATTATAGTTTTCCTCACAGAGTTTTCAATGGCATATGTGGTTGACATGATCACATTGTGGAAGTCCTGTGTCTCTGCAGTATGTGGGTGTGGCTCCTTGTCCTGCCAACATTTCCTGTGCCTCCCTCAAAAGGCCAAGGGTACCAGGGCTGTGGGTGCCCAAGGGGCCAGGGGGGTGTCTGGCTGCAGTTGGAGGTAGGTCCCCTCAATGGGGTACAATAAGGGGTGGTGCCAGTCTGGGGGTGGTCCCTGACTGATGGACAGGCCATAAGGTGTTGGGTTTGGGTCTGGGGCCTAGTACCATGGAGTGGCTGTGATATAGTGGTTGGGCATTGGATAGAGTGGAGGGTAATAGGAGTTGGGTACCAGCCTACCATAATAGTTGGTTAGGTAGCTGGCAGGCAGGTATGCAGGATTGTAGTTAGACATTGGGAATGAGGTAAGGGGAGAGTCTTGATATTATGTCAGGTTCTGCTGACCATGGGGGCTCAGCTGCAGTGGGCAAGTCTCTTACTAGGTAAACACAACATCTATACCCATCATGCCAGGCTCTGGTGAGCTCCAGAAGAGTGAAACAGAGTAGGCAAAGGTTATAACAGTGGTCCAGGGAAGTCCAGGGTGTCACAACCTGTCCCTGAACCCCTGCCTCACCCTAGACCTCCCCTGAGCCAGCCCAGCAAGCCCAGAACACATCCCCCCTTGTCCCCCACCCCTACAACACTTTCCTACCCCCAGTGCCTGCTCTGGCAACTCCTGAGGCTTCTCCAGAAAACCCCAATGCTTCTCCAGCATTTTCTGTGATCCCCCTGGCCTCCCCTCAGTGTCCAGGTAACTCCACCCTCCCCTAGCATGCATCATGGTTATGTATCAAGACAATACCACCACCCAACTAGCCAGTCTTGGGACACTCCAAACAACTGTACCCAAGACCTGCCCACATGATCTGACTTCAGACCCATGGTCCTGGAAGAGCTCCCCCCACAGGTACTGGAGCTGTAGTGTAGTAATAGTTAGGGTAGTCTTGATATTACCTACATTCTTGTGTTTGTTATGTCTCTTGTGTCATGTCTCCATCTCTACTGTTCCATATTGTCTCCTTGAATCTTATTGTTCCAATCTTGTTTTCCTCAAATCTTATCAGTCCAATCTTATCAATTTCCATTTTCATCTCCAGTCTCTCATCTGTTTCCTAAGTCTCATCTCATCTTGTTTCTTTGGTCTTGACTCCCAGTTACATTCATCTTCCTTATTTCAACTCTATTTCCTCACCTGTAGAATCCCCAAAACCCTGCATCCTTGACTTGGAGTCCAACCCCAAATTCACTGAGCCCTTGATGTCTCAGCTCTGGAGCTCTGTACCATGCTCATCCCCCACTTGCCTGTCACTCCCTCTCCTCTGTATGACCTACCAGAGTATTCTGGACCTCTCTGGACCACTGTTACCACCTTTGCCCACCCTGTTTCACTCTTCTGGAGCTCACAAGAGCCAGGGATTGTGAGTGTAGATGTTGTGTCTGCCTAGTAAGGGACTTGCCCAGTGTAGCTAAGCCCCTGGGTCAGCAGAACCTGACATAATTATCAAGACTCCCCCCTTACTCCATTTCCAATGTCTAACTACAGTCCTGCATATCTGCCTACCAGTTATCTAACCAACTATTATGGTAGGCTGGTACCTGACACCTACTATCCTTTGTTCTATCCAATGCCTGACTGCTATGTCACAGCCACTCTGTAGTACTGGGCCCTGGAACCAAATCCTGCCTCCTACAGTCTATCTGTTAGTCAGGGCCCACCTCTGGACTAGCACTGCCTCTTGTTGTACCCCATCAAAGGGACCTACCTCCACCTATAGCCCAACACTCCATTGGCCCTTTGGGCACCCATGGCCCCAGTACTCTTGGCTTTTCCCCCTAGGCCCTACTATGCCTACCCTGTCTCTGCTGCAGCCCCTGTCCCTCTAGAACAACTTGACAGATACTTCCCTCCTCAGCCTTGACCCTTCACTGCTCCTCCCATCCAAGCCCCACCATCCCCTAGGCAGCAAAGAGTCAAAGCCTATGTCCAACAACATGATGAGGTCCTATGCTCTTTCTGCCTAGCTTCTGCTGAATTTGCCAAAAGAGCAAGAGCCCTCCTTGTCAGCCTGAGACACCAAAACATCTTTGGAACACTGGAGACCTGGGCAGATCACCTCCTGGACTTCTACAAGCACTACCAGCAAGGCACCCTCCCTGAGAATGTCAGGAGTACCCTCAGGATTGATGCTGGCCTCCAGGAAGAACTCTATATCCTGGTCAACAAAATACACACTAGCCTGAACCCCCACCATTTTGAAGACCCCTTGGATCCTGCCCACTCCTTCCATGTGCAATAAGAAGAACCCACCAGGGCTCAAGTCAAAGCCCTTGCTCTCATTCTTTAACAACAGGAAGAGCTCAATGCCAAATCAAATATCCTGAAGTCCCTCAACCCTGCCAGAGGGTTATTTGACCAGCCTGCTGCTCATACCCTGGCCCTCTCTGCTTGCCCCTGGGCCAACTCTGTCCCCAGCACCTTCTGCACCTGGGACCAGCCCACTGAACCTGAGTGCCCCAGCCAGAAACTTCCCCATCCCCTTTTCCCCAATGATGACCTTGCTTCCACCCATACCCTCTCTTACATTCATGAGCTAGAGAACCCTGGTGGGGAACTTACCCCTTGAGAAGGAGCTCCCAAGCTCCCCAGGGACCAATGCATCCAATGTCAACCTCTGCCCCTCCTGAGGATACACCCTGCCTCTCTGTAACGACCCCCTGCCCCCCCTCTGATGGCCTCTTGGCCCTAGGGCCCCCAGAGCAGCTCCTCCCCCTGCACCACCCCAACTCTCACCCATCCCCTTGCCTAACTGCCTCACCAACACCAACAATTTTGGGCTGCTGATCCCTGGAGGACCCCCTCCTTGCTGGACCCCAGGACCTCCCCCAGGCAATGCTGGCCCAAACCCTGGCAGTGGGCCTCCTAATGGCAGACCTCCTGGTAGATGGGGCCTGGCCATGGACAACTTCCCCCCTCAGTGCAGAGGTGGGAACAACTATTATTACTACTACAATGCCAGACCCCCACCTTGAACCCAAAATGCCCAGGACAACACATGTGAAGCACTGGCCCAGGAAGGAAAGCTCAACATTCAGAAATTGGAATCCTTCAATGGCTGAGACCCTTGGAAATGGCAGACATTCTTAACACAATGTCTTACAATGTTCCAAGCTAAGCCCATCACTTTCCAGCTTGAGAGCTCATGAGTGGCCTTTGCTGCCTCTTACCTGCAGGGCATTGCCTTTGACCACTACATGGCACTGCTTTGGTTCAACCCTAACAACCTGGTACTCTCCAATTGGCCCACCTTCACACAGGAGTTCTCCAGTAAGTTCAGAGTATTTGACACTGTAGCAGAGGTGGAAGTTAACCTCTACAACCTCTTAATGCACAACAACAAATGATTTACAACCTTCATCATCCAGTTCAAATGGGAGGCCTATGAAATCAATTGGAACTACAATGCACTTTGATTTGCCCTTTGCTGTGCCCTCCCACAACAGATTAAGGACATTCTCCACCTTGCACCCAAGCAGCCCACATATGACAGATACAAGGCACTCATCACCTAGATCAATCAGCACTATTGGGAAGACTGGAGCAAAAACCAAGGCCCACAGAACAACTGGAACACCTCTGGCAACCCTGGTTGGCAGCTCAGAGCAACCAATAACTCCAAAACCTTTGCCCCCATGACACCTGCCAACCTTGCACCCCAGTTCTCCCCTAGATGAGGCCTGGCTAATACCACTTGACCTCCTAAACCTTGACACCCCACCCAGCTTAATGCTGCCAATCTCTGCAATGCCCCAGACCTGATGATTCCCCAGACCCAGATGATCCCCTGGACCCCACAGACAATTAGGAGGCTCTGTGCACCAATTGGATCAAGGACTGGCCCTGGATCAATGTTCTGACAGAGACCCAGGCATGTCAATGGAAGGAAGGAGCATATATTCTGTGTGGTGAGCAGGGTCATTTCATCAATGATTGCCCTAAATACCAGGTGATGGGATGTGCTGTCTGGACCATTGATGAGGAAGATTGTGACTATCAGTTTACAGAAAATGACCCAGCAGTTTAGGTCTCAAAGATGCACTAAATTGTGGATCAGATTCTGACAACTTCTCTGCCCCAGCTACTTTCTTCCATGCAATGGTAATCACTCTGGACACCCTCCTGGCACACCTCCCCCCACACTCTGCCCACAACCTCCTCCTTAGTACCACCCTCCCCTTCTCCCTTGACTCTATACCCACCCTGATCAACAGTGGTGCAACAGACAACTTCATTGACAAATCCCTAGTGGCCCTTGCTCCACAACCTCCCCAGCAACTTTCCCTTCCAATCCCCCTAAAACTCTTTGATGGCAACCTGATCTCCACCAGTTACATCACTCACTGTGTAGAAACAAGGATCACTTTCACCAATGGGCAACAGCAAGACCTCCAGCTATTGGTCACAAAGTTGCATGCCTACACCCCCCTTATTCTCAGGTTTTCCTAGCTCTGAGTGACCAACCCTTGTATTGACTGGCCAAGTCTCACTCTCTGCCTTGATCAGGACAACTTGCCCAACCTGGGACTTGTCCCCTTCAACATTCCTCCCACCTACAATGTCTCAAAGGTCACTCCCAATGCTCCCTGAACCCCTTAGCAGCTCCACTCACAATCTGCATAATCATTCATCATTAATGCCTGCCTCAGTGACTCCTCCACCATCCTCCCTGCCCTTGTTGACAGTGGGGCCTCTGGAACCTTCATCAGTGATCAGCTTAACCTCCCCCACAAACCCCTTGACACATCTTTAGAGCTACAGCTGTTCAACAGAAGATCTGCCACCTTTAGGATCACTAAATTTCACCCCAGCTCCCTCACTCTTGACAACAGCCTGCAATTCTCAACCCACCTCCTTGTTACCCAACTTCTGGAGGCAATCCCAATTGTGCTCAGAGTCCCCTAGCTGCATGATGTTAACCCTGACATTGACTGGAAGGACCTCACCATGTGGTTCCCCAGCCCTGAAGCTTGCCTGGCAGCCACCATCACTCTCTGCCCCTACTCCTCCCATGACCCTGATGACTCCAATTTGGCCCCCAGCAGCACCCAGAGCCACCAGAACCCCCACCTTGTCTAAGAATGACTCCAGAAAGGAGGAAGAAGTGCCCCTGCCCTGAACTCCTACAGGCACACCCTGATGGCTTCCCCCCAACATTCCCCACAACTGGTACAAGGGCCCAAACTACCCCACTCAAACCCTGATAATCCTGGCCCCCACCACTGCACCTGAGACACCTGACATCATCAACCTGGAAGCCCTCAACATCAAAATCATTAGCACCATTTCCTTTGCACAGATCTTGCAGGATGGCACCCCCACCTTCCAACTCCAGGTCACCCCAACACTTCTAGAAGAACGTATCCATGCTGGCACCACCTCACCTAAGACTCCAAAGACAGAGGAACAAATATTATGCAAAGTAGTTTCTCTGAAGTACCATGAATTTACTGATATGTTCTCTGAAGGAAGCATGAAGGAACTTCCCCCACACCAATCCTATGACTACACAATCAATCTTGAAGATGGCACCTCCCCCCCTTTCAGCAAGATCTACAACATGTCAGAAGTCAAACTCTGAGCTCTCAAAGACTACCTCAATGACATGCTTGGAAAGGGTTTTCATCTGACCCTTGATCTCTGCCACCAGAGCCCCTGTCCTTTTTGTCAAGAAGAAGGATGGCTCCCTCTGTCTTTGTGTGGATTACTAGGGACTTAACAAAGTCACCGAAAAGAACCAGTATCCCCTCCCCCTGATCAGTGACCTTGTTGACCATCTCTGCAGTGCCAAGGTCTACACCAAGATAGACCTCTGGTCTGGCTACAGCAATGTCTGGATTGCTCTGGGACATGAATGGAAGACCACCTTCCACACCCATTACAGTCTCTTTGAGTATCTTGTGATGCCCTTTGGTATGATGAACTCCCCCACTACCTTCCAGTACTTCATAAACAATATCTTCCACAACATGAACAATGTCTTTGTTATCATGTATTTGGATGACATCCTCATCTATTCAAACTCTCTGGAAGAACACTGGGGTCATGTCTGATATGTTCTAAAATGACTCTGGGAGTACCACCTCCATGCCAAACCTGAGAAGTGCTTCTTTCACACCACTGAGGTTGAGTATCTAGGTGTTATTGTCACTCTAGATGGCATACAAATGGATCTGGCAAAGGTAGAGGCCATCCTCAACTGGCCCCTGCCCTGAAACATTAAGGAGGTACAGTCCTTTTTGGGTTTTGCTAATTTCTACTGCTGGTTCATTGATAACTACTCCAGCATCACAAAACCCCTCAATTAACTTACTTGGAAGGACACCCTCTGGAATTGGGACAGTAAGTGCCAAAGTGTGTTTGCTCTCCTGAAGAAGGCCTTCACCTCCACCCCAATCCTCTGCCACTTTGACCCTGCTTTTCCCATCATGCTCAAATGTGACACCTCCAATTATGCCATTGCTGGAATTCTCTTGCAGATGGGCTCCAATAGCAAAGACCTCTGTTCCATCACCTTCCACAGCTGTTCAATGATCCCTGCAGAGCTCAATTACAACATCTACAACAAGGAACTCCTTGTGATTATCAAAGCCTTCTGGCAGTGGAGGGCCTACCTTGAGGGAACCCCACACCACATACAAGTCTACTTGGACCACAACAACCTACAATACTTCACAATCACCAAGCAACTCAGTTGACAACAAGCTCACTGGTCAGAAACACTGTCCGAGTACAACTTCACCATCCACTGTCACCATGGAATACTTTCAACCACCACATGGTAATCCTCCCTGAACATCTTCATGCCATACTGATTATGAATGAAGAAGGGATCCTCTATCAAATCTGAAATGCTCCTCCAGATGCCTACTTCACCCAACACGACCCCTGAATTAGCTCTGCCAACACCCCACACCCTGACCCTGCCTTTACACTGTCTCCAGACCACCAACTCCTACTCTGGGATGGCTGAATATATGCTCCAGACCACAAGTCCATCTGCCTTGACATCTTCTGGCAGCACCATGACCACAAGCTCCAGGGACACCTGGGAATGCATAAGACCCTCCAACTGATTTCTCAGACTTACTTTTGGCCAGGAATGAAGAAGGACATCATTCAATACATATGAGCCTGCAAGCTGTGTCTCCAAGCCAAGGTCCCCTGACATTGCCCATATGGTCTGCTGAAGCCCCTCCCCATTGGCCACCACCCATGGTCCTTGATCTCGATGGACTACATTGTTAAACTCCCTGAATTCAAGAGTTTTGACACTATCCTCATCATATTTTGCTGACTCACCAAGCAAGCCCTGTTCATTCCCTGCTGCACCACTGACAACACCATGGAGTTCACCACACTATTCCTTGAACATGTCTTTTCCAAGCACAGATTCCTGAACAACATTGTCTCTGACTGTGGCTCCTTGTTCATCTTCCAGTTCTGGCAATCTCTATGCAAGGTGCTCAAAATCAAGACCAACCTGTTGACTGCCTATCACCTGGAGACCAACAGACAAATGGAACAAGTAAACTAGACCTTAGAGCAGTATCTCTGCCTCTATGTTAACTATTTATAGAACAACTGGCATGCAGAACTACCCCTGGTCAATTTTACTTACAACAACATCCCCCACACTGCCACCAGGGTCTCCCTGTTTTTTGCCAACAAGGGTTACAACCCCCAGCTCACCCTGTCCCTCAAGGACATCCCCTTGCACATCACCCATGAAGTCACCAAAGACCTTTGGTCCCTTCACCAATTCCTCTGGAATGAGATTGACACCACCAACTAAGCTTACTCTAAGCATGCTGACACTTGATGTGAAATGACTCCTAACTGGACCTCCAGTACCCTCATTTGGCTTGACTGGCATAACCTTAAGACCTGGAGACCCTCAGTCAAGCTTGACCATAAGTGACTTGGCCCCTTCAAGATCCTCTGGAAGGTCTCAACCCATACCTATAAGCTTGACTTACCCCTAGGGCTGAAAGGCCTCCACCCCATCTTCCACATCTGCCTCCTCAAAAAGCACAACCTGAACCCCCTCCTCGGCCAATGCTAAAGCCAGCCCCCAACCATCAAAGTCAAGGACAAATACCACTATGATGTCAATGACATCCTTGACTCCTGCCTTGTTTGCAGTCAGCTCCAGTACCTGGTGACACCTGGGAATCCTGGGAAAACCTCTCTGGGGCCCCCATCAAACTCCAGGACTTCCACTGGTGACACTCCACCAAGCCCCAGGATCTCCAGGACTAGCACATACAGATGGCATCAGTGGGCCTAACCCCTGCCTCTGGATTCAGTAGGGATTCAACTCCTGCCAATACCAATTATGTCCCCCTTTTTCACCTCTTTCCTTATATGAGCTGAAAACTATACAAAAAGCAGCAAGAAATTGTTTTTTTACCAATTTTAGGATTACATGATATACACTGATCCAGTACAATCAAAAAAGAAAAAAAGAAAACAAGAAAAAAGGGGGCCCAAGGAAGCTCACCAGTACCAGGACCACAACTCCCTCACCCCTCCTCCTCCAGAAACCCCCTCTCCATCCCTGCTATTGCTACATCCATCTCCATTTGGGCCACCACTGTGGCTAGCAGCTCCTTGTGCCTTGGTAGGACCTCCCTCACATTGACCACCACCTCCCACCAAGACCTGGAGTTCACCAAATTTTGCTAACAATGACCCACCAACAGCCACTCCATCTGCCTCAACTCCTGTTCAAACTCTAGCAGAAGGTCCCCCAACATTCTCTGCACACCATTCTGTACTGAGGCAAAGGCTGCCATCAATCTATCCAGAAGGATCCAGTGCTTGCAAACTCAGCCTGGAAAGATTTGAGGATTAGAAATAAAGGCAGTCTGGGCTAAGATACTCATGTAGGACCCTCTCCCACCCCACAGCTGCCTCATTGGCCAGCCACCCCTTTTGACACCTCCCTGCCTCCACCTCTGCCTGGGTCACCCACAACTCCAGACCCACTTGCCACTCCACCACCACACTCCCCTCTGCACAGGCCTCCAGTTGCCCCAGGTGCTCCTAGAGCCCCTGGGTCTCAGCACCCCACTCCCCCACCTCCCACAGTGTGGACTTGCAATCCTGCTGAGCCATGTCCCTATCCTACTGTATCTCCACCAGCTCCTCCCATAACTTCCAGAGCTCTTCCCCCTATGCCACCAGGTACCCCTTGAGTTTGGCTATCCTCCTGTGCAGGCCAGGGTCCCCAGACAGCCCCATAAGCACCCCTGATGCTGGTGAGTACATATGGGATCTGGAGGGGCCAGCCATTGCCATCTTCCCCCAGGGCCTCTTACTTGGCCTAGCCTCTGATGGGAGGGCTGTCCTGCATTTTTCCTTGTCTCTGAACAATGAGGCCTCCTCCCTATGTCTACTCCATGATGGCCCTACCTTCTCATGGAGTTGCCCCTCCCCCTCCCCACCCTCCACCCCAGGATGTGTGACCTGCAATGCACCTCCAGATACTTGACCCCTGCACCCCTCCATCAGCTACTTTGGAGAACCTACTCCTGGTCCCACTCCTGCTCCACAGCAATGCTTGCCACCTGTCACTTCCAGGAAACTGAGCACTTCTTGTGCCTCATGCAACATGGCAGGCACACAGAAGAGTCACAATGGGACCCAGCTACCAGCTCCTCAAACTTGCATGCCTCTCTGCAACAAGCACAAGTTATACACTGGGCCCCTGGTAAGCTGAGAGCATAAAAATGACCATAAGGGTAACAACTTACTGGGGCTTCCACCTGACACTATGCTAAGGTGGGGGGCCCCCAGATCTGTCCCACTGCCTCTACAAACCTCTCTGCAGTAATGTCCCCCTGCCTCACTTGCTAGGCCTCCAAGATGACCTGTACCTCCTCCAGTTCCAGCACTGGCCTGAGGGATCAACTTGCTGGGTCAGCAGAGACTGGCCAAGCAGGTGGTTCTGGACCCCCAGGAAGAGAAGGGCCTTCAGAAGGCCCAGCCACTATGAGGGACAATTCTACATAAAGATCAGTAGGCCTCATCTCCAGGACAGGAACACTCACAATGATGGTACATGGCATTCATCCAATGCTGATCCTGCTGCCAATTGTACTTGGCCTAATGCTCATAATCTGCCCAGACATTGACAGTGTTCTTGTTGGATGGAGGGGGAGTCAGGGATGATGAAGATGAAGTAGGAGTAGTGGGTGAAGCCATGGGAAGGTAACAATGGTAGGCTGAATATGTTTTGGTCCCCTTTTATTTTTTTTCTGGGGAGCTTCTAGTTGAAGAAGTCATCATGCTTTGACTTTGACTCCCATGCCACTGCTGGCCTTGAAGGGTCTCAATGCTGAAGGGGGGTGATGTCATGACCTATCCCTGTACCCCCTGCCTCATCCTGAACCTTCCCCAAGCCAGCCCAGCAAGCCCAAAATGCATCCCCCCTTGTCCCCTATTTCTACAACACTTCCCTACCTCTGGCGCCTGTTCCAGCAACTCCTGAGGCTTCTCCAGAAAACCCCAATGCTTCTCCAGCATTCCCTGTGATCTCCCTGGCCTCCCCTCAGTGTCCAAATAACTCCACTCTCCCCCAGCATGCACCATGGTTATGTATCAAGACAATACTGCCACCCAACTAGCCAGTCTTGGGATGCCCCAAACAACCATATCTAAGACCTGCCTGCATGATCCAACCTCAGACCTGTGGTCCTGGAGGAGCTCCCCCTGCAGGTACTTAAGCTGTAGTGTAGTAATAGTTAGGGTAATCTTGATATTACCTACATTCTCATGTTCATTACATCTCTTGTGTCTCCATCTCTACTGTTCCATATCATCTCCTTGAATCTTATTGTTTCAATCTCATTTTTCTTAAATCTTATCAGTCTGATCTTATCAGTTTCCATTTTCATTTCCAGTCTCTCATCTGTTCCCTAAGTCTTATCTCATCTCATTTCTTCAGTCTCTTGCCTCATCTTGACTCCTGGCTATACTTATCTTCCTTATTTCAACTCTATTTCCTCACTGTCAGGTTCTGCTGACCTGGGCACTCAGCTACACTGGGCAAGTTCCTTACTAGACAGACATGATGTCTAAACCTACAATCCCTAACTCTGGTGAGCTCTGGAAGAGTGAAACAGAGTAGGGAAAGGGGATAGCAGAGGTCTGAGGAGGTCTGGGGTGTTCCTGTGAATCCTACAGGGAGCAGAGTGATTGGGCAAGTGGAGGCATATGTGGTACAGAGCTCTGGAGTATTAATGATGAACTCAGCAAGTCCAGGTTATGAGTACAGGAGGTCCTGGAAGTCAAGATGAGGTGAGAGATGGGAACAAGACAAGACAAGACTTTAGGAAACAGATGAGAGATGAAAAAGGAAACTGATAAGATCAAGACTGATAAGGCAGAGACAGATGCAATTGAGAGAGGAATCAGATTCAATGAAACAATACAGAACAGAGAGACAGATACACAAGAGAATGTAGGTAATATCAAGACTACCTAGCTACTACTATGCCATGGCTTAAGTACCTGCAGGGGGAACTCCTCTGGGATCATGGGTCTGAGGTTGGGTTGTGCAAGCAGGTCTTGGGTATGGTTGTTTGGGGTGTCCCAAGACTGGCTAGTTGGTGGCAGTTTTGCATGGATATGTAACCATGATGCACACTGGGGTGAGTGGACTTACCCAGAGTCTGAGGGGATCTTGGGGACTGCTGGAGAAGCATTGGGGTTTTCTGGAGAAGCCTTGGGAGTTGCTGGAGCAGATGCTGGGGGGTGGGAAGGTGTTGTGGATGTTGGGGACAAGGGGGAGTATGTCCTAAGCTTGCTGGGGTGGTTTGGGGAAGGTCTGGGGTCTAGCAGGGATTTGGAGATGGTTTGTGACATCACCCCCCCTTCAGCATTGAGACCCTTCAAGGCATGGAGGTGCTTCTGATGTTCTGTGGTGGTGTGGGAATCAAAGTCAAAGTGTGATATCTTCTTTAACTAGAAGCTCCCCAGAGGAAAAATAAAAGGAGGCCAAAACATGTCCAGCCTACCATTGTTGCCCTTCATGACATCACCCTCCATGCCCAGCTTGTCCTCATCCTCCCCAACCTCTCCTTCCTCTGATGAGAACACCATTGGTGTATGGGCAGAGTATGAGGAGTGCTGTGCCAAGTATGACCAGTGGCAAGATCAGTGTTGGGTGGACACCATGTACTGCCATTATAAGTGTTCTGTTCCCAGAGATGAAGTCTACTGACCTTCCCCCTAGAGCTATCCTTTGCAGTGGCTAGGCCATCTGGGGGTCCTATCTTTCCTGGGGTCCTGGAGCAGTCTGCTTAGTTGGCCCCTGAGCCTTCAAGTCATCCCCCTAGGTCAGGATTGGGGCCAGGGGAGGTGCAAGTTGTTCTGGAGGCCTGGCACATTCAACAAGAGGAGGTTTTGGTGGAGAGGTTTGTGGAGGTGGTGGGGTGGATCTGGGGGCCCCCCACCTCAGCATGGTGTCAGGTGGAGGCCCTGGTGAGTTGAATCCTACATTGTATCTTGCATTCCTGACTAACCCATGATCCAGTGTGTTATCTGTGCCTGCCATGGGGAGGCATGCAAATTTGAGGAGCCAGTGGTGGAATCCCATCAGAACTCCTCCATGTGTTTGCCATGTTGAGCATGGCACAAGAAGTGTTCTATTTCCCAGGGGTGGTGGGTGGTCAGTATTGCTGTGAAGCAGGGTTGGGAGCAGGATTGGGTTTTGGAGCATTTGGTGGAGGGAGAGAGGGGCTGGGTGTTAGGTGGCACATCACAGCCTGGGCACTCAATGGGAGAGGGTGGGGAAGAGCAGGGGCAACCCCAAGGGAAGGTGGGGCTGCCATAGGGTGGGTGCAGAGAGGGGGTTCCATCTTCCAGGGATAAGGGAAAGCATAGGGCATTCCTCCCACTGGAGGCAGGGCCAAGTAAGAGGCCCTGAGGTGAGGTGACAATGGCTGGTCCCCCCAGACCACATATTTACTCCCTGGAAATGGGGGTAATAGTGGGGTCATCCAGGGATTCTGCTCTGTGCTAGAGGATATTAAAGCTTGAGGGATACCTGGCAGTGCAAGGAGAGGAGCTCTGAGGATTGAGGAAGGAGTTGGTGGCAGCACAGCAGGATCAGGACATGGTGAGGCAGGGTCATGACTCCACCCAGCAGGAGTTGGAGAAGAGGGGCATCAAGATTCAGGGACTCTGGGGATGTCTGGAACAGTGGGTGGCTTGGCTGGAGGGGGCAGCATCAGTGGAGCATCAAGGGGGTCCAGAGGAAGAGGGAAGGTGGTGCAAAGGATGGCTGGCCAACAAGGTGGCTGCAGGGTGGAGAGGGGTCCTTTATGAGTATCTTCCAGATATCCCAGCCACTCCCTACTGACCTTTGAGTTCTCATTCTAGATCAGGTATGCAAACACTGAATCCTCCTGGATGGGGCCTCCACAGCATTTGCCTCAATCCAGAATGGTATGCAAGAAATGCCCAGGGATTTTCCCCTGGAGCTTGAGCAGGGTACTGGGCAGATGGAGTGGCTTTTGGCAGGCCATTGGTGAAGGAACTTGGTGGATCCAGGATCATGGTGGGAGATTGTGGTGGACATTGGGGAGCCCTTGCCATGGCATGAGGAGCTTTTAGGGACTGTGGTGGTGCAAATGGAGATGGACTTAGTGATAGCAGCAATGGAAAGGGGCACTCTGGGGTAGATTCCTTGAGTTTCTTGCTGTTCTATACTATGCTATTATCTTGATTGTCCATCTTGTACTTGTAGTTATGTAATTACAACCTTCTTGGTGGTTCTTATGGTGATGTGCCATTTCCATGACACCTTAAATAACAATTCCTGGCTGTTGGTGCAGGTGGGAGTTGAATCCCAGCTGAATCCAGAGGTGGGGATTATGCCCACTGAGGCCATCTGTTCCTGCTAATCCCAGGGATCCTGGGGCTTGGTGGGATGTTGTCTGTGGAAGTCTCAAAGTTTGGCAGGGGCTCTAGAAAGGTTCTTCTGGGGTTCCCAGGTGTCATCCTTGGGCCTGTAGCCTTTTCAATGGACCAGATACCAGAGTTGCCTGTGGACAAGGCAGGAGTTGAGGATGTGGTTGACCTTGTAGTGGTACTCGTCCTTGACCTCAATGGGTGGGGGTTGGCCTGGGTGCTGGCCAGGGAAGGGGTTGGGGTTGAACTTTTCAAGGAGTTGCACATAGAAGATGGGGTGGAGGCCCTTCAGTCCTGGGGGCAGGGTGGGTTGAGACCTTCTGGAGGATTTTGAAGGGGTCAAGTTGCTTATGGTTGAGCTTCACTGAGGGCCTCTGGGTCTTGAAGTTGTGCCAGTCAAGCTAGACAAGGGTGCTGGGGGTCCAATCAGGGGTCATTTTGCATCAAGTGTTGGTGTGTTTGGAGTATGCTCAATTGGTGGTATCAATCTCATTCCAGAGGAACTGGTGAAGGGACTGGAGGTCTTTGGCAACTTTGTGGGTGATGTGCAAGGAGATGTCCTTGAGGGACAAGGTGAGCTGGGGGTTGTAGCCCTTGTTGGCAAAAAATGGGGAGACCCCAGTTGCAGAGTGGGGAGTATTGTTGTAAGTAGACTCAGCCAGGGGTAGTTCTGCATGCCAGTCATTCTGCAAGTAGTTAACTTAGAGGTGGAGGTACTATTCCAGGGTCTGGTTTACTCATTCTGTTTGTCTGTTGGTCTCCAGGTAATATGCAGTTAACAGGTTGGTCTTGATTTCAAGCGCCTTGCATAATAAAGATTGCCAGAAATGAGATATGAACAGAGGTTTGTGGTTGGAGATGATGTCATCTGGGAGTCTGTGCTTGGAGAATACATGTTTGAGAAATAGTTTGGTGAACTCTGGAGCGTTGTCAGTGGTGTGGCAGGGGATGAAGAGGGCTTGCTTGGTGAGGCAGCAGATGACAACAAGGATTGCATTGAAACCTTTGGAGTTGGGGAGTTTGACAATGTGATCCATCAAAATTGAGGACCAGGGGCATCAGCCAATGGGAGGGGTTTCAATAGTCTGTGAGGATGATGGCAGGGTACCTTGGCCCAGAGACAAGGTTTGCAGGCCTTTACATAGCGCATGATGTCCTTGTTTATTCCTGGCCAAAAGTAAGTATGGGAGATGAGCTGAAGGATCTTACAAATTCCTGGGTGTCCCCAGAGCTTGTAGTCATGGTGTTGCCAGAGTATGTCAAGGCAAATGGATTTGTGGTCCAGAGCATAAATTTGTTCATTCTAGAGCAGAAGATGGTGGTCTGGAGACAGTGTGAAGGGGTTTTCAGTGTTCAACTCATCAGCAGAGTTGTTGCAGGGGTTGTGCTGGGCAAAGAAGGAGTCCAGGTGGGAGTTTCTGATTTGGTGGAGGATTCCTTCTTCATTTAAAATCAGCATGGCATGTAGATGCTCAGGGGGGATTACCACTCAATGGTTAAACGCATTCTGTTCAGCTTCAAATGACTTTTTTGGATACACGTTGGACCTCCAGGTGAGCACATTGGGTTTTGTGCCAAGTTGTCTGGGGTGATAATGGATGGTAGAGTTATACTCTGAAAGGGTTTCAGACCATTGAGCTTGGTGGCAGCTGAGCTCTTGGTGGTCATGAAGTATTGCAGATTATTATAGTCAGAGTAGACTTGAATTTGGTGTAGAGATCCCTCAAGGTAGGCCTGCCATTGATGGAAGGCTTCAACAATCATGAGAAGTTCTTTGTTATAGATGTTGTAGTTGAGCTCTGCAGGGATTTTCAAATGGGTGTAAAAGGCAACAGGACAGAGGTCCTTTCCTCCAGAGTCAGACTGGGAGAGT
This sequence comes from Termitomyces sp. DKA64, assembly GCA_017657295.1. Classification (NCBI taxonomy): domain Eukaryota; kingdom Fungi; phylum Basidiomycota; class Agaricomycetes; order Agaricales; family Lyophyllaceae; genus Termitomyces; species Termitomyces sp. DKA64. Next base: position 11,085 of record JAGGAV010007949.1, on the reverse strand, counting down.
ATTCCAGTGATAGCATAGTCAGAGGCATTGCATTCAAGTATGACAAGTAGGGAGGGGTCACAGTGGTGGAGGACTGGAGTGGAGGTGAAGGCTTTCTTGAGGAGGAGGAACATGCTTTGGCACTTGCTGTCCCAATCCTAAGGAGTGTCCTTCTATGTAAGCTGGTTGAGGGGTTTGGTGATTCCAGAGTAGTTGTCAATGAATTGGTGATAGAAGTTAGCAAACCCCAGGAACAACTGTACCTCCTTGACATTCCATGGTGGGGGCCAGTTGAGTATAGCTTTGACCTTAGCAGGATCCATTTGTATGCTGTTGGGAGTGACAATGACTCCAAGGTATTTGACCTCCTTTGTGTGGAAGGAGCATTTCTCAGGTTTGGCATGGAGGTGGTACTCCCAGAGTTGTTCTAAGATGCAGCAGACATGCTCCAGGTGCTCCTTTGGCAAGTTTGAGTAGATCAGGATGTAATCCAGATACACAATAATGAAGATGTTGTTCATGTCATGGAAGATGTCATTTGTAAAATACTGGAAGGTGGCAGGGGAGTTAGTCATTCCAAAGGGCATTACTAGGTACTCAAAGAGGCCATAGTGGGTGCAGAAGGCAGTCTTCCATTCATGTCCTGGAGCAATCCAGACATTGTTGTAGCCAGACCAGAGGTCTATCTTGGTGTAAACCTTGGCACTGTGGAGGCAGTCAACAAGGTCTCCAATCAGGGGGAGAGGGTACCAGTTCTTTTTAGTGACTTAATCAAGTCCCTGGTAATCCACACAGAGACAGAGGGAACCATCCTTCTTCTTAGCAAAAAGGACAGGGGCTCTGGCAGCAGAGATCAAGGGTTGGATGAAACCCTTTCTGAGCATGTTGTCAAGGTAGTCCTTGAGAGCCCAGAGTTTGACCTCTGACATGTTGTAGATCTTGCTGAAAGGAGGGGAGGTGCTGTCTTCAAGATCAATTGTGTGGTCATAGGATCAGTGCAGGGGAAGTTCCTTCACACTTCCTTCAGAGAATATGTCAGCAAATTCATGGCACTCCAGGGGAACTACTTTGCATAATATCTGTTTCTCTGTCTTTGGAGTCTTGGGTGATGTGGTGCTGGCATGGAGGTGTTCTTTTGGAAGTGTTGGGGTGACCTGGAGTTGGAAGGCAGGGGTACTGTCCTGCAGGATCTGTGCAAAGGGGACAGTGCTGATGATTCTAATATCAAGGGTTTCCAGGTTGATGGTGTTTGGCATCAGGGGTGCAGTGGTGGGGGCAGGGGTTGTCAGGGTCCAAGTGGGGTAATTTGGGCCCTTGTCTCAGTTGTGGGGAATGTTGGGGGGGAGCTGTCAGGGCATACCTGCAGGAGTTTGAGGCAGGGGCATCTCTTCCTCCTCTCTGGGGTTGTCCTTAGGCAATGTGGGGGTTCCAGTGGCTCCAGTATTGCTGGAGGCCAAATCAGGATCACTGGGGTCATTGGGGGAGTAGGGGCAGAGGGTGATAGCAGCTGCTAGGCAAGCTTTGGGGCCAGGGAACTGCATAGTGAGGTCCTGCCAGTCAATGTTGGGATTGATGTCATGCAGCCAAGGGAGTCTGAGCACAATTGGGGTTGCCTCCAGGAGTTGGGTGATGAGGAGGCAGGTCAGGAATTGCAGGCCATTGTCAAGCATGAGGGAGCCAGGGTGGAACTTGGTGATCCTGGCAGTTGCAGATCTTCCATCAAATAGCTGTAACTCCAAATGCATGTCAAGGGATTTCTGGGGGGGGGTCAAGCTGATTGCTGACAAAGGTTCTGGAGGCTCCACTATCAACAAGGGTGTGGAGGATGGTGGGGGAGTTGCCAAGGCAGGTGTTAATGATAAATGATCATGCAGATCAGGAGCAGAGCTGCAGGGAGGTTTGGGGAATGTTGGGGGTGACTCCTGAAACATTGTGAGTGGTGGGGATGTTGAAGGGGATGGGCCCTAGGTCAGGTGAGTTGTCCCAGTCAAGGCAGAGGGTGAGACTTGACCAGTTGATATGAGGGTTGGTTGCTCAGAGCCAGGAACACCTGAGGATGAGGGGGGCAGAGGCATGCAACTTCATGACTAGTAGCTAGAGGTCCTGCTGTTGCCTGTTGGTGAAAGTGATCTTCATTTCTACACAGTGGGTGATGTCACCTGTGGAGGTCAGATTGCCATCAAAGAGTTTTAGGGGGATTGGGAGGGGGAGGCATTAGGGCAGTTGCAGAGCAAGGGCTGCCAAAGATTTGTCAATGAAGTTGTCTGTTGTGCCACTGTTGATCAGGGTAGGCATGGGGTTGGAGGTGAAGGGGAGGGTGGTACAAAGAAGGAGGTTGTGGGCAGAATGCAAGGGAAGATGAGTTGGATGGGTGTCCAGGGCAATTACTGTTGTGTGGAGGAAAGTAGCTGGGGTGGAGAAGATGTCAGAGTCTGATCCACAATTTAGTGCATCTTTGGGACCTAAACCACTGGGTCATTTTCTGTGAACTGATAGTCACAGTCTTCCCTGTTAATGGTCCAGATGGCACATCCCATCACCTGGCATTTAGGGCAATCATTGATGAAATGGCCCTGCTCACCACACAGAATACATGCTCCTTCCTTTTGTTGACATGCCTGGGTCTCTGTTGGGATGTTGATCCAGGGCTGGTCCTTGATCCAATTGGCACACAGGGCCTCCTAATTGTTTGTGGAGTCCAGGGGTTGTTCAGGTCTGGGGATTTGTCAGGTTTGGGGTCTGGAGGGCCTGGAGCATTGCCGAGATTGGTGGCATTAAGTTGGGCAGGGGGTTGAGGTTTAGGATTCCAAGGGGCATTAACTGGACCTTGTCTGGGGGAGAACCAGGGTATGGGGTTAGCAGGTGTTGTGGAAGCAGTAGTTTGGGAGTTGTTGGTTGCTCTGGGTTGCCAACCCAGGTTGCTGGACAGGTTCCAGTTGTTCTGTGGGCCTTGGTTCTCACTCCAGTCTTCCCAATAGTGCTGATCAATCTGGGTGACAAGCACCTTGTATCCATCATATGTGGGTTGTTTAGGCATGAGGCAGAGGATATTCTTAATCCATTGTGGGAGAGCATGGCAAAGGGCAAACCAGAGAGCATTGTAGTTCCAGCCAGTCTTGTAGGCCTCCCATTTCAACCAGATGATGAAGGTTGTAAATCATTTGTTGTTGCACATCTGAAGGTTGTAGAGGTTTTCTTTCACTTCTGCTACAGTGTCAAATACTCTGAACTTACCACAGAATTCCTGTGTGAAGGCAGGCCAATTTGAGAGTACTGGGTTGTTGGGGTCAAACCAGAGCAATGCCATGTAGTGGTCAAAGGCAATGCCCTATAAGTAGGAGGCAGCAAAGGCTACTCATGAGCTCTCAAGCTGGAAGGTGATGGGCTTAGCTTGGAACATTGTAAGACATTGTGTCAGGAATGTCTGCCATTTCTGGGGGTCTCAGCTGTTGAAGGGTTCTGGTTTCTGGATATTGAGCTTCCCTTCCTAGGCCAGTGTGTTGCATGTGTCATCCTGAGCATTTTGGGTTCAGGGCAGGGGTCCAGCATTATAATAGTAATAGTAGTTGTTCCCACCTCTGCACTGAGGGGGAAAGTTATCCATGGCCAGGCCCCATCCACCAGGGAGTCTACCATTGGGAGGTCTGCCATTGAAAAGTCTGCTGCTGGAGTCCAGGCCAATGTTACCCAGGGAGGGGGGTCCCAGGGCCCAGTGAGGGGGAGGGGGTCCTCTGGGGGTTGGTGAGCCAAGATTGTTGGTGTCAGCATGGCAGTTAGGCAAGGGAATAGGTGGGGGTTGGGGTGGCACAGGGAGAGGGATTGCTCTGGGGGCTCTGGGGCCAAAAGGCTGCTAGAGAGGGGGTGGGGTATATTCCTAGGAGGGACAGAGGTCAACATGGGGGGGACAGTCCCTGGGGAGCTTGGGAGCTCCCTCTTGAGGGACAGGTTCCCCACTGGAGTTCTCTGGTTTGTTGATGTAGAAGAGGGTGTGGGTAGAAGCAAGGTTGCCATTGGAAGGTGGGGGGTAGAGAGGTTTCTGAATGGGGCATTCAGATTTGGTGGGCTGGTTCCAGGTGTGGAAGGTGCTGGAGATGGAGTTAGCCTGGGGGCAAGTGGAGAGAGCCAGAGTGTGGGCAGTGGGTTGGTTGAATAATGCTCAAGTGGGATTAAGAGACCTCAGGATGTTGGATGCAGCATTGAGTTCTTTCTGTTGTTGAGCAATGGAGGTCAGGGCCTCAGCTGGGGCCCTGGCAGGTTCCTCCCATTGCACATGGAAGGAGTGGGCAGAGTCCAAGGGGTCTTTGAAGTGATGGGGATTTGGACTGGTGTGGATTTCATTGACCAATGCACAGAGTTCTTCCCAGAGGCCAGCATTGATTCTGAGGGTGCTCTGGACATTTTGGGAAGGGTGCCTTGTTGGTAGCACTTGTGGAAGTCCAGGAGGCAATCTGCTCAGATCTCCAGTGTTTCTGTGATATTTTGGTATCCCAGACTAATAAGGGCCCTTGCCTTCTTGGCAAAGAGGACCTCATTGCATTGTTGGACGTAGGCTTTGACTCTTTGCTGCCTAGGGGAGGTGAGGCTTGAATGGGAGGGGCAGCAGAGGGTGGGGGCCATGGGGGAAAATATCTGTCAAGCTGTTCCAAGGGGACTGGGGCTGCAGCAGGGGCAGGATAGGCATAGTAGGCCCTAGTGGGGAAAGCTGAGGGGGCTGGGGCCATAAGTGCTCAAGGAGCCAGTGGGGCTTCAGGCTGTAGCCAGGGGTAGGTCCCTTCAATGGGGTACAGTGAGAGGCAGTGCCAGTCTGGAGGTGGGCCCTGACTAATGGATGGGCTATAGGAGGTGTGCTTTAGTTCTGGAGTCCAGTACTGCAGGGTGGCTGTGACATAGTGGTTGGGCATTGGATACAATAGGGGATAATAGAGGTTGGGAACTGGCCTACCATAATAGTCAGTTAGGTAACTGATAGGCAGATATGTGAGAGTGTAGTTAGACATCAGGAATGGGATAAGGGGAGAGTCTTGATATTATGTCAGGTTCTGCTGACCTGGGGGCTCAGCTACACTGGGCAAGTCCCTTACTAGATGGACATGATGTCTAAACCTACAATCCCTAACTCTGGTGAGCTCTGGAAGAGTGAAATGGGGTAGGAAAAGGGGATAGCAGAGGTCTGGGAAGGTCCAGGGTGTTCCTGTGAATCCTATGGGGAGCAGAGTGATTGGGCAAGTGGAGTCACATGTGGTACAGAGCTCCAGAGTATTAATGATGAACTCAGCAAGTCCAGGTTATGAGTACAGGAGGTCTCAGAAGTTGAGACAAGGCAAGAGATGGGAACAAGATGAGATGAGACTTTAGGGAATGGACAAGAGACAAAAAAGGAAACTGATAAGATCAAGACTGATAAGACAGAAACAGATGCAATCAAGAAAGGATCAGATTCAACAAGATGATACAGAACAGGGAAATGGATATACAAGAGACATAACAGACATGAGAATGTAGGTAATATCAAGACTACCTAGCTACTTACTATGCCATGGCTTAAATACCTGCAGGGAGAACTCCTCTAGGATTGCAGGTCTGAGGTCAGGTTGCACAGGCAGGTCTTGGGTGTGGTTGTTTGGGGTGTTTCAAGACTGGCTAGTCAGTGGCAGTTTTGTATTGATATATAACTGTGATGTGTGCTGGGGTGGGTGGACTTACCTGGAGTCTGAGGGGATCTTGGAGACTGCCAGAGAAGCATTGGGGTTTTTCAAAGAAGCCTTGGGAGTTGCCAGAGTGGATGCTGGGGAGTGGGAAGGTGTTGTGGATGTTGGAGGCAAGGGGGAGTATGTCCTGGGCTTGCTGGGGTGGTTTGGGGAAGGTCCAGGGTCTGGCAGGGGTTTGGAGGTGGTTCATGACACTCACCCATAGAATCTCCAAAACCCTGTATTTTTGACTTGGAGTCCAACCCCAAGTTTACCAAGCCCTTGATATCTCAGCTCTGGAGCTCCATACTGTGCTTGTCCCCCACTTGACTGTCACTTCCTCTCCTCCATATAACCTACCAGAGTATTCCGGACCTTCCTGGACCACCATTACCATCTTTGCCCACCCTGTTTCACTCTTCCAGAGCTCACTGGAGCCAGGGATCATGAGTGTAGACATTGTGTCTGCCTAATAAGGGACTTGCCCAGTGTAGCTGAGCCCCTGGGTCAGTAGAACCTGACACAGGGTACTCTAGTAGGCTATATGGAGGAGTGGGAGTAATGGACAAGTAGGGAAAAAGTATGATATGAAGCTCTAGAGTTAAATACTAAGAGCTAAGGGTCAACTTGGGCAAGTCTAAGTTAAGAGTACAGAGGGGTTTTGAAGGTTCTGGGGTGGGATAGACTTTGATGGGGGAGATGGAAGTAGAGGTGGGGCTAATTGGGGAAGTTGAGGCAAGGCAAGTGTCATGACCCATCTCTGAACCCCTGCCAGACCCCAGACCTCCCCTGAACCACCACAATAAGCCTGGAACATACTCTCCCTTGCCACCAACATCTACAACACCTTTCCACCCCCCAGTGCCCACTCCAGCAACTCCCAAGGCTTCTTTGGAAAACCCTAATGCTTCTCTGGCAGTCCCTGCAATTCCCCCAAGATTCCCTCAAACTCCAGATAAGTTCACCTGCCCTGGCAAACATCATGGTTATGTATCAATGCAAAACTGCCACTGACTAGCCAATCTTAGGATGCCCTGAACAACCATACCTGAAACCCACCTGCATAACCCAACCTCAGACCCACAATCCTGGAGGAGTTCCCCCCACAGGTACTTAAGCCATGGTGTAGTGGTAGCTAAGTAGTCTTGATATTACCTACATTCTTGTGTTTATTACATCTCTTGTATATCTGTCTCTCTGTTCTGTATTGTCTTGTTGAATCTAATTCCTCTCTTGATTGCATCTGTTTCTGCCTTATCAGTCTCAATCTTATCAGTTTCCATTTTCAACCTCTTGTCTGTTTTCTAAAGTCTTGTCTCATCTCATTCCCATCTCTTGCCTTGTCTTGACTTCTGGAACTTCCCATACTCACAACCCAGACTTGCTGAGTTTGTTGTTAATACTCAGGAGCTCCATACCACATGTGTCTCCCACTTACCCACCTCTCCACTTCCTGTAGAATCCACAGGAACACCCCAGACCTCCTCAGACCTCTGCTACCTCCTTTCCCTGCCCTGTTTCACTCTTCTGGAGCTCACTGGAGTTAGGAATTGTAGGTTTAGATGTTGTGTCTGCCTAGTAAGGGACTTGCCAGTGTAACTGAGCCCCCAGGTCAGCAGAACCTGATATAATATCAAGACTCTCCCCTTACCCCATTTCTGATGTCTAACTACAGTCCCACATACCTGCCTACCAGTTACCTAACTGACTATTATGGTAGGCTGGTTCCCAACCTCTACTATCCCCCATTGTATCTACTGCCCAACCACTATGTCACAGCCACCCTGCAGTACTGGGCCCCAGAACTAAACCATGCTCCCTACAGCCCATCCATTAGTCAGGGCCCACCTCTAGACTGGCACTGCCCCCTGCTGTACCCCATCAAAGGAACCTACCCCTGGCTGCAGCCTGAAGCCCCGCTGGCTCCTTGAGCACCTATGGCCCTGGCTCCCTTGGCTTTTCCCCCTAGGGCCTACTATGCCTACCCCACCCCCACTGCAGCCCCAGTCACTCTGGAACAGCTTGATGGGTATTTCCCCCCATGGCCTCAACTCTCCACTGCCCCCCTCCATCCAAGCCCCACCCTCCCCTAGGCAGCAAAGAGTGGAAGCCTACTTCCAACAATGCAATGAGGTCCTCCACTTGCTCCACCTAGCTTTTATGGAATTTGCCAAGAGAGCAAGGGACCTCCTTGTCAGTCTGGGACACTAAAACATCATGGAAACACTGGAGATCTGAGTGGATTGCCTCCTGGACTTCTATGAGCACTACCAACAAGGTACCCTTCCCAAAAATGTCAGGAGCACCCTCAGAATTGATGCCAGCCTCTGGGAAGAACTCTGCACACTGGTTGACAAAATACATACCAGGCCAAACTCCTGTTGCTTCAAAGACCCCTTGGACCCTGCCTGCTCCTTCCATGTGCAATGAGAAGAACCTGCCAGGGCCTCAGCTGAGGCCCCAACTCCCATTGCTTGACAACAGGAAGAGCTCAATGCTGTGTCCAACATCCTGACATCTCTCAACTCTGCTGAGGGATTATTTGACCAGCCCACCACTCACACTTTGGCCCTCTCCACTTGCCCCTGGGCTAACTCCATCTCCAGCACCTTCCACATCTGGGACCAGCCCACTGAACCTGAACACCCCATTCAGAAACTTCCCTACCCCTCCCCCCCCTCCCAACAGCAACCTTGCTTCACCCTCTTCTACATTGATGAACTGGAGAACCCCAGCAGGTAACCTGCCCCTTGAGAAGGAGCTCCTGAGCTCCCCAGGGACCAACCCCCCCATGTTGACCTCTGCCCCTCCTGGGGATACACCCTGCCCCCTCATAACAACTTCCCACCCCCTCTTCAGCAGCCTTTTGGCCCCAGAGCCCCCAGGGCAATCCCCCCCCCCTATGCCACCCTAACCCCCACCTATCCCCTTGCCTAACTGCCATGCCAATGCCAACAATCTTGGACCACCAACTCCTAGAGAACCCCCTCCCCCTTGCTGGGCTCTGGGACCCTCCCCAGGCAACATTGGCCCAAACCTTGGCAGCAGACCTCCCAACAGTGGACTCCCTGGTAGATGAGGCCTGGCCATGGATAACTTTCCCCCTCAGCGTGGAGGTGGGAACAACTATTATTACTATTACAATGCTAGACCCCCACCCTGAACCCAAAATGCCCAGGACAACACACACAATGCACTGGCCTGGGAAGGGAAGCTCAACATCTAAAAACTGGAATCCTTCAATGGCTGAGACCCCCAAAAATGGTGGACATTCCTGACACAATGTTTTACAATGTTCCAAGCTAAGCCCATCACTTTCCAGCTTGAGAGCTCATGAGTAGCCTTTGCTGCCTCCTACTTACAGGGCATTGCCTTCGACCACTACATGGCATTGCTCTGGTTCAACCCCAACAACCCAGTACTCTCAAATTGGCCTGCCTTCACACAGGAATTCTCCAGTAAGTTCAGAGTATTTGACACTGTAGCAGAGGTGGAAGAAAACCTCTACAACCTTTGGATGCATAACAACAAATGATTCATGACCTTCATCATCCAGTTTAAATGGGAGGCCTACAAGACTGGCTGGAACTACAATGCTCTCCAGTTTGCCCTTTGCTGTACCCTTCCACAATGGATCAAGGACATCCTCCACCTTGCACCCAAACAACCCACATACAACAGATACAAGGTGCTCATCACCCAGATCAATCAGTGCTATTGGGAAGACCAGAGCAAGAATCAAGGCCCATGGAACAACTGGGACCCATCTGGCAACCCAGGTTGGCAATTTGGAGCAACCAATAACCTCCAAACCACTGCTCCCATAATGCCTGCTAACCCCATACCCTAGTTCTCCCCCAGATGAAGTCTGATTGACACCCCTTAGAATCCCAGACCTCAACCCCCTGCCCAACTTAATGCTGCCAATCTCTGCAATGCTCTAGGACCTCCAGACCCCAAACCTGACAAATCCCCAGACCTGGACAACCCTCTGGACTCCACAAACAATCAGGAGGCCCTGTGCACCAATCAGATCAGAGACTGGCCCTGGATCAACATCTTAATAGAGACCCAGGCACATTGACAGAAGGAAAGAGTGTGTATTCTGTGTGGTGAGCAGGGTCATTTCATCAATGATTGCCCTAAACACCAGGTGATGGGATGCACCATCTGGACCATTGATGGGGAAGACTGTGACTATCAGTTCACAGAAAATGACCCAGGGGTTTAGGTCCCAAAAACACACTAAATTGTAAATCAGACTCCAATGTCTTCTCCACCCCAGCTACTTTCCTCCACACAATGGTAATTGCCCTAGACACCCTCCTGACTCATCTCCCCTTGCACTCCACCCACAATCTCCTTCTCCCAACCATCCTCCCCTTCACCCCCAACCTTATGCCCACCCTGATTGACAGTGGCACAACAGACAAGTTCATCAACAAATCTATGGCAGCCCTTGCTGTACAACCCCCCTGATGCCTCCTCCTCCCAATCTCCCTAAAACTCTTTGACAGCAATCCAACCTCTGCAGGCAACATCACCTACTGTATAGAGACAAGGATCACTTTTGCCAACAGGCAACAGCAGGACCTCTGGCTACTAGTCACAAAGTTGCATGCCTCTGCCTCCCTTATCCTCAGGTTTTTCTGGCTCCAAGTGATCAACTCTTGTATTGACTGGTCAAGTCTCACCCTCCACCTTGATCAGGACAACTTGCCCAACCTGGGGCCCATCCCCTTCAACATCCTCCCCACTCACAATGTTGTAAGAGTCACACCCAACATTCCCCAAACCCCCTTGCAGCTTCGCTCCCAATCTGCATGATCATTCATCATTAACACCCACCTCAGCAACTCCCCTATCATCCTCTGTGCCCTTGTTGACAGTGGAGCCTCTGGAACCTTCATCAGTGATCAGCTTGACCTCCCCCAGGAATCCCTCGACACGCCTTTGGAGTTACAGCTATTTGACAGAAGATCTGCCACTGCCAGGATCATCAAATTCCACCTGGCTCTCTCACACTCAACAATGGCCTGCAATTCCTGACCTGCCTCCTCATCACCCAACTTCCAGAGGCAACCCCAATTGTGCTTAGACTCCCTTGGCTGCATGACATCAATCCCAACATCAACTGGCAGGACCTCACCATGCAGTTCCCCAGCCCTGAAGCTTGCCTGGCAGCCACCATCACCCTCTGTCCCTACTCCGCCCACAACCCTGGTGACTCCAATTTGGCCTCCAGCAATACTGGAGCCATCAGAACCCCTACATTGCCTAAGAACAACCCTGAAGAGGAGGAAGAGATGCCCCCATGCCAAACTCCTGCAGGTATACTCCAACAGTTCCCCCCCAACATTCCCTCCACCCAACACACGAGCCCAAATCCGCCCACCCAAACCATGCCACCTCCCACCCC
>JAGGAV010007948.1:0-27218 GCA_017657295.1 Termitomyces sp. DKA64 | reverse complement strand
ACCCTCCAATAAGTTCAAGTATATCATTCAAGGACAATGTTTGCTAACCCATTATGCCAAGTTTTGCATGCTCATTAAGGAGAATAGTGAAGCAATCAATAAATGGCTGTATGAAGATGTCATTTGTTGCTGGAGAGCCCTTAGCAAAATTGTTACCAACAATGGCACACCAATTCTGAAGGCAGTCACTTACCTGGCAAAGAAGTATAATTTGTATCATACTCAAGTTTCAGGCTACAACAAGCACACTAACAGTATAGTTGAGCAACCTCACTTTGATGTTCACCAGGCCCTTTTCAAAGCTGTTGATGGTGACCAGTCCAAGTGGAGTACAGCTACTTACTCAGTCTTTTGGTCAGAATGAGTCACAGTTTGCAAACAGATGGGCTGTTCCCCTTATTATGCTGTCACTGGTACACACCCCCTGCTTCCTGCTGACATTGTCAAAGCAACCTATCTTCAACCACTGCTGAACTTGTTCTTGTCATCTACCAACCTAATAGCCCAGCAAGTGATCAATCTTCAATGTTGCCAGGAAGACCTTGAACAACTACATAACAATGTCCTTAGCATTTGATGATTAACTGCCATTCACTTTGAAACTGAACATGCCACTACCATTTGAGACTACAACTTCCAGACAGGCAGCCTAGTTCTAAAAAGGAATACTAGGATTGAAGTCATGCATAACAAGAAGATGAGGCCCCATTATCTAGGCCCTCTGGTGGTAATATCCCATGACCATGGAAGCACTTACATTCTTTGTGAACTAGATGGTTCAGTCCTGCATAGACTGGTGGCAGCTTTTTGCCTGATACCATAATTTGCTAGAGAATGCATCTCAGTGCCTAGTGACATATTTGACATTGATACTACCTGTCTACATGAACTTGAACAAACAGACCTAGTGGACAATGACAATGCTAATAATGTTGACAATGATAGCAATGACTGATACTGACATCTTTGTTCATCCCATACCAGAACAGTCATACAACACATATACTTAAGTCCTTTCTTTGTTTTTCTTATATCACTCTATACTCATTAAAAATGGTTACTCCTTGGCTAGCCTTGAAGGTCTCTCTCTCTCCTCTAGTGACACCATGGTCTTGCCCTTTGCCTTCTCCAACACCTGGCACCCATCCCCATATCCACAACCATTCCCTCTCTCCTCCACCACAGCAGCTGTACAAGCTCCTTGTTGGTAAAGACATCTTGCACAGGTTCCTATTGGCACATTAGTGACTGTCAGTAAAGAACTAGCAACAAAGGAGAAACTTACATGAAAATTGTTATTGTCACCTTCCTTTGCCTTTCCCCTTCCTCTTTGGAGCCCTAGATTGCCTAGGCAACATTGCTGGCTCCTTAGCAATGTCACGGACTGCATGCTTGGGAGTGGAGGGGCTGGCCTCAATATCCCCATGACCCACACTGCCTTCCCCACAACCCCCACTACACCCAGCCCCAGTTGCTATTGCCAGATCATGTGGAAGGTGCTGGAAGAAGAATTGGTCATTTGGACTTAAGTCTTCAAACAACTAAAATTTACCTGAGCAATGTCACTAGTCCTAGCAACATTGCCACCACTCACTGCCATTCCAGCATCCAGATCTTCTAGCAAACACTCTAGTGACACTGGGGCAGGAGCCTAGTGAAAGTGTTAATGACATTGCTATAAAAGAAGAAAAGAATACTTACAAAATGTTGATCAAACTCCCAGATCCACCCCCTTGTACTGCTTGTACAGCTGGTGACACTCCTTGTCAATGGTTGCCAGCTCAGCCCACTCCACACCACTCCCTGCAGTTTTGAACCAGTGCAGCCACATCTTAAACATGGTTGTTACTGCCAACCTGGGATTTGTTGCTAGTGAAGCACATGCCATGGAAAGAAGTCAATCAACATGATCAAGGAAGCCCTGGGCCATAGTGCACTTCTCAAGCTGGGTGGCAAGATCAGAAGACATGACTAAGCAGAGGCTGAGAGGTGAAGAAGAATATGATGAAGTCCAACTGATTGCCAGGCATTTTTATAGTTTCAGCATTTGGCACACAGGCCACCCTTGCATTCACATGATTTTGGTTGACTGAGGACAGTCAAAATTTCAGCCTAGGGGAAGATGATAAGACCCACTTGTTGCTAAGCACCATTACCACCATCTCAGGTTATCTTATCTGATGCAGCACCTGACTACAACACAGTCCCATCACATGAAAGCCTAGGCCTGAGACTTAGAAACATCTAGTCAAGGCCTTTCTTACCAACAGTTGCTAGCATTATCACATAGTGACAAAGGGACTTTTGCCTTTTGAACATCAGACACTCAAAAACATGTGACTTTCATTTTCATTTTTCTTGTCTCACTTAACCAACATACCTGAATGGCATCTATATTTCAGACTTTAACATATGGTATGATTTCCTTTATATTTGATAGATATTATGTATCAGGTTCTGCTGACCCAGGGGCTCAGCTACACTGGGCAAGTCCCTTACTAGGTGGACACAACATCTACACTCACAATCCTGGGCTCTGATGAGCTCTGGAGGAGTGAACGGGGTGGGTGAAGATGGTAGTGGTGGTCTGGGGAGGTCCAGGATGTTCTGGCAGGTTACATGGAGGAGCAGAGTGATGGGTGAGTGGGGGACAAGCACAGTATGGAGCTCTGGAGTGATTAACAAGAACTTGGCAGGTCTAAGTTGTGAGTACAGGGAGTTTTCAAGAGTTCTGGATAGAAGGGGGCTTCAATGGGGAACAGGAGTGGCTGTGAGGTTAACCAGGAAGTCAAGACAAGGCAAGAGATAAGAGAAAATGAGATGAGACAAGACTTAAAAAACAGATGAGAGAATGGAGATGAAAATGGGAACTGATAAGATTGAGACTGATAAGATTGAAACAGATGCAATTGGGAGACAATAAGATTCAATGAGATGATGCAGAACAGGAAGATGGAGACACAACAGACATAACAAACACAAGAATGTAAGTAATATCAAGACTACTTAACTATTACTACACTATGGCTTAAGTACCTGCAGGGGGAACTCCTCCAGGACTGTGGGTCCAAGGTCAGATTGTGCAGGCAGGTCTTGGGTATAGTTGTTTGGGGTGTGCCAAGACTAGCTAGTCAGGTGGCAGTATTGTCTTGATATGTAACCATGATGCATGCTGGGGGAGAGTGGACTTATCTACACACTGAGGGGATGTCAGGGGAATTGCAGAGACTGCCAGAGAAGCATTGGGGTTTTCCAGAGAAGCCTCAGGAGTTGCCAGAGTGGGCATGGGGATAGGGAAGTGTCATAGAGGTTGGAGAGTGAGGGGGAATACATTCTGGGCTTATTGGACTGGTTTGGGGAGGTCCAGAGTGAGGCAGGAGTTCAAGGACAGGTCATGACATCACCCTCCCTTCAGCATCAAGACCCTTTGAGGCATGGGGAAATCTCTGGGGGACAGTGGTGGCATGGGAATTGAAGTTGAAGTGTAATAACTTCTTCAACTAGAAGCTCCCCAGAAAAAAAATAAAAGGGGACCAAAACATGTCCAGCCTACCATTGTTACCCTCCCATGGCTTCACCTACTACTCCTAATCCATCTTTATCATCCTCAACCCCCCCCCCCTCTGTCTGATGAGAATGCCATCAATGTCTAGGCAGATTATGAGGAGTGCCAGGCCAAGTAGGACCAGTGGCAGGATTGGCATCAGGTGGACACCATGTACCATCATCATAAGTGTTTCTGTCCTGGAGATGAGGCCTACTGATCTTCATGTAGAATTGTCCCTTGCAGTGGTTGGGCCTTCTGGGAGCCCCTCTCTTCCTGGGGGTCTGGAACTGTCTGCTCAGCCAGTCCCTGCTGATCTGGCAAGTCAACCCCTCAGGCCAGTACTAGGGCTGAAGAAGGTACAGGTTATCCTGGAGGCCTGGCAAGTGAGGCAGGGGGATGTTACTGCAAAGAGGTTTGTGGAGGTGGTGGAACAGATTCAGGAGCCCTCCACCTTAGCATGGTGTCAGGTGGAAGCCTCAGTAAGTTATTATCCTTATGGTCATTTATATGCTCTCCACTTACCAGGGGCCCAGTGTATAACTTGTGCTTGTTGTGGTAAGGTGTGCAAATTTGGGGAGCCAGTAGCTGAGTCCCATCGCAACTCTTTCATATGTCTGCCATGTCATATAAGGCATGAGAAGTGCTCAGTTTCCTGGAAGTGGCAGGTGATGAGTATCACCACAGAGCAGGGGTGAGACCAGGAGTGAGTCTCAGAGCAGCTGATGGAGGGGCACAGGGGTCAGATGTCTGGAGGTGCATTGCAGGTCACATGTTCTGGGGCAGAGGGTGGAGAGGGAGAGGGGCAACTCCATGGAAAGGTAGGGCTACCATGGGGTGGACATAGGGAGAGGGCCCTGTTATCTAGAGACAAGGGGAAATACAGGGCATCCCCTCCACCAGAGGCTGGGCCAAGTAAGAGGTCCTGGGGGGAGATGGTGATGGCCAGCCTCCCTGAGTCCTGCATGTATTTGCCAGCATCAGGAGTGCTAGTGATACATCCTCAGGGAAGGTCTGACCTGGTGCCAGGGCCCAGTGCCAAGGTACTAGGATGGCAGTTGGCCAAGTTGGAGGGGCAGTTGGTAATGTGGGGAGAGGAGCTCCAGGAGGCCTGGGAAAAGAGTGAGGCAGCCCAGTGGAATTGAGAAATGGCATAGCAGAATCAGGAGGTGGCATGGCATGATCACAAAGCTGCAGTGAGGGAGGCCAGTGCAAAAGCCCTGGAGGTGCAGGGGCTTTGGGAGCAGTTGGGGCAATTGGAGATGCAGGCTGTGGGGGTAGTGGAGCAATGGGGGGCTATAGAAGTGAGGGGGCACTGGGTGGAGGTGGAGGTGGGAAGGAGACAGGAGGAGTGGTTGGCAAATGAGGCTGCATAAGGGTGGTGTGATGCATGAGTCCCATCCTTCCCCTTTTGACCATGCTGACTCTCCTTTCTAGATTGGGTCCAGGAACACTGGATCCTATTGGACAGGGCTTCCACCATCCTTGCATCAATTCAGGACAGGTTGGGGTGGATGCCTCATGATCTCCCTCTGGAGTTGAGGCAGGGGGTGGATCATATGGGGAAGTTACTGGCAGAGCACTGGCAGAGAAACTTTATGGAGCCTGAGTTGTGGTGGGAGGTGGCAGTGGACATGGAGGAGGCTCTTCTAACTCATGTGGAGAGCCTGGCAGCAGTGGTGACTCAGATGGAGGTTAATCTGGTGGGAGAGGGTCTTGGAGGAGGAGGGTTGAGGAGGCCATGGTCCAGTGCTGGCAAGCTTTCTTGAACTATATTCTTGTACTGAATTTGCCAATATATTGTATTTCTAGCATCTGTACACAATCATTTTTTTTTCTCTTGTGTAATTTTCAGCTCATATAGGAAAAAGGTTGAAAAGGGGGATATAATTGGTACTGGTGGAAGTTGAATCCCTACTGAATCCAGAGGTGGGGGGTTAGGCCCACTAATGCCATCTGTATATGCTAGTTCCAGGGATTCCAAGGCTTGGTGGGATGTCACTGGTGGAAGTCCCAGAGCTTGGTGGGGGCCCCAGAGAGGTTCTTCCAGAGTTCCCAGGTGTTATTCTTGGGTCTGTAGCCCTTCTAATGGACCAGGTACCAGAGCTGACTGTGGACAAGGTGGGAGTCAAGGATGTTGTCAACCTTGTAGTAGTATTTGTCCTCAACTTTGATGGGTGGGGGCCAGCTCAGGCATTGGCTGGGGAGAGGGTCTGGGTTGTGCTTTTCAAAGAGGTGGATGTGAAAGACAGGGTGGAGGCCTTTCAGCCCCAGGAGTAAGTCAAGCTTATAGACATGAGTCAAGACCTTTTGGAGGATCTTGAAGGGGCCAAGTCACTTATGGTTGAGCTTCACCAAGGGTCTCTGGGTCTTAAGTTTATGCCAGTCAAGCCAGACAAGGATACTGGGGGTCCATTTGGGTGTCATTTCATGTCAAGTGTCAGCATGCTTGGAGTAAGCTTGGTTGATGGTGTTGATCTCATCCTAGAGGAATTGGTGAAGAGACTGGAGGTCTTTGGTGACTTCATGGGTGATGTGTGAGGGGATGTCTTTGAGGGACAGGGTGAGCTGGGAATTGTAACCCTTGTTGGTGAAAAATGGGAGACCCCAGTGGTGGAGTGGGGGGTGTTGTTGTAAGTAAACTCAGCCAGGGGTAGTTCTGCATGCCAGTCATTCTGTAAATAGTTAATGTAGAGGCAGAGATACTGCTCTAAGGTCTGGTTTACTTGTTCCATTTGTCTGTTGGTCTCTGGGTGATAGGTGGTTGACAGGTTGGTCTTGATTTTAAGCACCTTGCATAGAGATTGCCAGAACTAGAAGATGAACAAGGGGCTGCAGTTGGAGACAATGTCATCCAGGAGTCCATGCTTGGAAAAGATGTGTTCAAGGAATAGTTTGGCAAACTCCAGAGCATTGTCAGTAGTGTGGCAGGAGATGAACAGGGCTTGCTTGGTGAGTTGGCAAATCATGACAAGGATAGCATCAAAACCCTTGGATTTGAGGAATTTGACAATGTGGTCCATCGAGATCAAAGACCATGGGCAGCAGCCAATGGGGAGGGGCTGCAGCAGACCATATGGGCAATATCAGGGGACCTTGGCTTGGAGACATGGCTCACAGGCTCATACATACTGGGTGACATCCTTTTTCATTCCTGGCCAAAAGTAAGTCTGGGGAATCAGTTGGAGGATCTTACACATTCCTGGGTGTCTCCAAAGCTTGTGGTCATGGTGCTGCCAGAGGATGTCAAGGTGGATGAACTTGTGGTCTGGAGTGTATATTCAGCCATCCTGGAGTAGGAGTCAGTGGTCTGGAGACAGTGTAAAGGTGGAGTTGGGATGTGGGGCATTGACAGAGCTATTCTGAGAGTTGTGTTGGGTGAAGTAGGCATCTAGAGGAGTGTTTTGGATTTGATGGAGGATCCCTTCTTTATTCATAATCAGTATGGCATAAAGATGTTCAGGGGGGATTATCATGCAGTGGTTGAAAACATTCTGTTTAGCCTCAAATGACTTCTTCAGGTAGACATCCAACCTTCAGGTGAGGGCATTGGGTTTTGCTCCAAGTTGTCCCAGGTGATAGTGGATGGTGAAGTCATACTTAGAAAGTGTTTCTGACCAGCAGGCTTATCATTGACTGAGTTGCTTGGTAGTTATAAAGTATTGTATGAAGTATTGTAGGTTGTTGTGGTCCGAGTAGACTTGTATGTGGTGAGGGTTTCCTTGAGGTAGGCCCTCCACTGCCAGAAGGCTTGGACAATTACAAGGTGCTCCTTGTCATAGATGTTGTAATTGAGCTCTGCAGGGATCATTGAATGGGTGTAGAAGGTGACAGGACAGAGGTCCTTGCTATTGGAGCCCATCTGTGAGAGAATTCTGGCAATGGCATAATTGGAGGTGTCACATTCAAGCATGATGGGGAGAGCAGGGTCAAAGTGGCAGAGGATCAGGGCAGAGGTGAAGGCCTTCTTCAGGAGAGCAAACACACTTTGGCACTTGCTGTCCCAGTCCCAGGGGGTGTCCTTCCAAGTAAGTCAATTGAGGGGTTTTGTGATGCTAAAGTAGTTATCAATGAACCAGCATTAGAAATTAGCAAAACCCAAAAAGGACTGTATCTCCTTAATGTTCTAGGGTGGGGGCCAGTTGAGGATGGCCTCTACCTTTTCCCAATCCATTTGTATGCCATCTGGAGTGACAATAACCCCTAGATACTCAACCTCAGTGGTATGAAAGGAGCACTTCTTGGGTTTGGTGTGGAGATGGTACTCCTGGAGCCATTCTAGGATGTGTTGGACATGACCCCAGTGTTTTTCCAGGGAGTTCAAGTAGATGAGTATGTCATCCAGATACATGATAATGAAGACATCATTCATGTCATGAAAGATATTGTTCATGAAGTATTAGAAGGTAGCAGAGGAGTTTGTCATACCAAAGGGCATCACAAGATACTTGAAGAGGCTATAGCAGATGCAGAAAGTGGTCTTCCATTCATATCCTGGAGCAATCCAGACATTGTTGTAGCTAGACTGGAGATCTATCTTGGTGTAGATCTTGGCACTGTGGAGATGGTCAACAAGGTCACTGATCAGGGGGAGGGAATACCAGTTTTTTTGGTAACTTTGTTAAGTCCCCAGTAATCCACACAAAGATGGAGGGAGCCATCCTTCTTCTTGGCAAAAAGAACAGGGGCTCCAGCAGCAGAGATCAAGGGTCAGATGAAACCCTTTCCAAGCATGTCATCAAGGTAGTCTTTGAGAGCCTGGAGTCCAACTTCCAACATGTTGTAGATCTTACTGAAAGGAGGGGGGAGGTGCTGTCTTTGAGATTGATTGTGTGGTCATAGGATCAGTGTGGGGGAAGTTCCTTCATGCTTCCTTCAGAGAATATGTCAGCAAATTCATGATACTCTAGAGAAACTACTTCACATAATATTTGTTCCTCTGTCTTCAGAGTCTCAGGTGAGGTGGTGCCAGTGTGGATATGTTCTTCTGGAAGTGTTGGGGTGACCTGGAGTTGGAAGGTGGGGGTGCCATTCTGCAAGATCCATGCAAAGGGAATGGTGCCAATGATTTTGATGTTGAGAGCTTCCAGGTTGAGGGCTTCTGGATTGAGGGCTTCCAGGTTGAGGATGTTAGGTGTCTCAGGTGCAGTGGTGGGGGCCAGGATTGTTGGGGTTCAAGTGGGGTAGTTTGGGCTCTTGTACCAGTTGCAGGAAATGTTGGGGGGAAGCTGTTGGAGTGTGCCTGCAGGAGTTTGGAGTGGAGGTGCTTCTTCCTCCTTCCTGGAGTTATCCTTAGGCAAGGTGGGGGTTCTGGTGGCTCTGGTGCTGCTGGGGGCCAAATTGGAGTCATTGGAGCTGTGGAGGGAGTGGGGGCAGAGAGTGATGGTGGCTGCCAGACAGGCTTCAAGGCCAGGGAACTGCATGGTGAGGTCCTTCCAGTCAATGTCAGAGTTGATGTTGTGCAGCCAGAGGAGTCCAAGCACAATTGGGGTTGCCTCTGGAAGTTGGGTAACAAGGAGGTGGGTCAGGAATTGCAGGCCATTGTTGGCAGTGAGGGAGCCAGGGTGGAATTTGGTGATCCTGAAGGTAGCAGATCTTCTGTCAAACAGCCATAGCTCCAAAGGCATGTCAAGGGGTTCATGGGGGAGGTTAAGCTGATTGCTGATGGAGGTTCTGGAGGCCCCACTGTTGATGAGGGTGGGGAGGATAGTGGGGAAGTCACCAAGGCAGGCGTTAATGATGAATGATCATGCAGATTGTGAGCAGAGCTGCCAAGGAGTTTGGGGAATGTCAGGGGTGACCTCCAAGACATTGTGGGTGGGAGGAATGTTGAAGGGGACAGGTCCCAGGTCAGGTGAGTTGTCCTGATTGAGGCAGAGAGTGAGACTTGGCCAGGCAATATGAGGGTTGGTTGCTTGGAGCCAGGAAAACCCAAGGATAAGGGGGGTGGAGGCATGCAACTTCATGACTAATAGCTGGAGGTCTTGCTGTTGCCTGTTGGTGAAAGTAATCCTCATTTCTACACAGTGAGTGATGTCACTGGCAGAGGTCAGGTCACCATTGAAGAGTTTTAGGGGGATTGGAAGGGAAAGTTGCTGGGGAAGTTGTAAAGCAAGGGCCACCAGGAATTCATTGATGAAGTTGTCTGTTGCACCATTGTTGATCAGGGTGGGTATGGAGTCAGGGGAGAAGGAGAGGGGGTTGTGGGCAGAGTGTGAGGGAAGGTGTGCCAGGAGGGTGTCCAGAGTAATTACTGTTGCACAGAGGAAAGTAGCTGGGGCAGAGAAGACATCAGAGTCTGATCCATGATTTAGTGCATCTTTGGGACCTAAACTGCTGGGTCATTTTCTATAAACTGATAGTCACAGTCTTCCCCATTGATGATCCAGATGGCATGTCCCATCACCTGGCATTTAGGACAATCATTGATGAAATGACCCTGCTCACCACACAGAATACATGCCCCTTCCTTTCATCAACATGCCTGGGTCTCTGTTGGGATGTTGATCTAGGGCCAGTCCTTGATCTGATTGGTGCACAGGGCCTCCTGATTGTCTGAGGAGTGTAGGAGATTGTCTGGGTCTGGGGAATTGTCAGGTCTGGGATCTGGAAGGTCTGGGGTGTTGCAGAGATCAGTGGTGTTAAGCTGGGCAGAGAGTCAAGGTCCAGGGGGGTTGAGTGGTGTTAGCTGGGCCTTGTCTGGGGGAGAACTGGTGTGCAGGATTAGTGGGCATCATGGGAGCAATGGTCTGGGGGTTGTTGGTCACTCTGGGCTGTCAACTGGGGTTGCTGGAGGGGTTCCAGTTGTTCTGCAGACCTTGGTTTTTGCTCTAGTCTTCCTAATAGCACTGATCAATCTGAGTGACAAGTGCCTTGTATCCATCATACATGGGCTGCTTGGGTGCAAGGCAGAGGATGTCCTTAATCTGTTGTAGGAGAGCTTGACAAAGGGCAAATTGGAGGGCATTATATTTTCATCCCATCTCATAGGCCTCCCATTTGAACTAGATAATAAAGGTTGTAAACCATTCATTGTTGTGCATCTGGAGGTTGTACAAATTTTCTTCTGCCTCTGCTACTGTGTCAAAGACTCCAAACTTACTAGAGAATTCCTGTGTGAGGGCAGGCCAATTGGAGAGTACTGGGGTATTAGGGTTAAACTGGAGCAGTGCTGTGTAGTGGTCAAAGGCAATGCCCTGCAAGTAGGAGGCAGCAAAGGCCACTCATGAGCTCTCAAGCTAGAAAGTGATGGGCTTAGCTTGGAACATTGTAAGATATTGTGTTAAGAATATCTGCCATTTCTAAGGGTCTCAGCCATTGAAGGGTTCTAGTTTCTAAATGTCAAGCTTTTCTTCCCAGGCCAGTGTGTCATGTGTGTCATCCTGGGCATTTTGGGTTTGGAGTGGGGGCCCAGCATTTTAGTAGTAATAATAGTTGTTCCCACCTCTGCACTAAGAGGGAAAGTTGTCCATAACTGGGCCCCATCCACCAGGAGATCTGCCATTGGGAGGCTCACTGCTGGGGTTCAGGCCAGCATTGCCCAGAGGAGGTCTCAAGGCCCAGTAAGGAGGAGGGGGTCTTCTAGGAGTCAGCAGCCCAAAATTGTTGGCATTGGCAAGGTGGTCAGGCAAGGAGATGGGTGGGGGTTGGGGTGGCACAGGGGGAGGAGCTAGTCTGGGGACTCCAGGGCCAAAAGGCTGTTGGAGGGAGAACAGAGGGTTGTTATGGAGGGGCAGGGCATATCCCCAGGAGGGGTGAAGGTTAACATGGGGAAGTCAGTCCCTGGGGAGCTCAAAAGCTCCTTTTTAAGAGGCAGGTTCCCCACCAGAGTTCTCCAGCTCATCAATGTAAGAGAGGGTGTGGGTGGAAGTAAGGTTGCTGTTGGGGGGAAGGGAGTGGGGAAGTTTCTGGGTGGGGTGCTCAGGTTTGGTGGGCTGGCCCCAGGTGCAGAAGGCACTAGGGATGGAGTTGACCTGGGGGTGAGTAGAGAGGGCCAGGGTATGAGCAGCAGGCTGGTCAAATAATCTTCCAGCAGGATTGAGAGACCTTAGGATATTGGACATGGCATTGAGCTCTTTCTGTTGTTAAGGAATGGGGGCTGAGGCATTGGCTTGAGTCCTGGTGGATTCTTCCTGTTGCACATAGAAGGAGCAGGCAGGGTCCAAGGAGTCTTCAAAACAGTGGAGGTTCAGGCTGGTGTATATTTTGTCAACAAGGGCATGGAATTCTTCTCAGAGGCTGGCATCAATCCTGAGGGTACTCCTGACATTCTTGGGGAGGGTGCCTTGCTGGTAGTGCTTGTAGAAGTCCAGGAGGTGATCCACCCAGGTCTCCAGTTCCAGAGATGTTCTGGTGTCCCAGGCTGATGAGGAGGGCTCTTGCTCTTTTAGCAAATTTGGCAGGAGCTAGGCAGAGAGAGCAGAGGACCTCATCACATTGTTGAATATAGGCTTTGACTCTTTGCTGCCTAGGGGAGGGTGAAGCTTAGACTGGGGGAGCAGCAGAGGGTCAAGGCTGAGGGGGAAAGTATCCATCAAGTTGTTCCAGAGGAACCAGGGCCACAGTGGGGACAGGGTAGGCATAGTAGGGCCTAGGGGGAAAAGTCAAGGGTACTGGAGCTATGGGTGCCCAAGAGGCCAACAGGGTGTTGGGCTATAGGCAGGGGTAAGTCCCTTTGACAGGGTACAACATGGGGCAGCACTAGTCCAGAGGTGGGCCCTGACTAATAGATGCACTATAGGGGGCAGAATTTGGTTCCAGGGCCCAGTACCATGGAGTGGCTGTGATGTAGTGGTTGGGCATCAGATAGAATGGAGGATAGTAGGGGTCAGGTACTGGCCTACCATAATAGTTGGTTAGAAAACCAGTAGGCAGATAGGCAGGACTGTAGTTAGACATCAGAAACAGGATAAGGGGAGAGTCTTGATATTATGTCAGATTCCACTGACCTGGGGGCCCAGCTACACTGGGCAAGTCCCTTACTAGGCAGACATGATGTCCACACTCACAATCCCTGGCTCTGGTGAGCTCTGGAAGAGTGAAACAGGATGGTTGAAGGTGGTAATGGTGGTCCAAGGAGGTCTGAAATACTCTGGTAGGTTATACAGAGGAGAGGGAGTGACAGGCAAGTGGGGGATGAGCATGGTATGGAGCTCCAGAGCTGAAATATCAAGGGCTCAGTGAACTCAGGGTTGGACTCCAAGTTGAGGATGTGGAGTTTTGGGGATTCTATGGATGAGGAAATAGAGTTGAGATAAGAAAGATGAACATAGCTGGGAGTCAAGACAAGGCAAGAGACTGAAGAAATGAGACTAGACAAGACTTAGGGAGCAGATGAGAGACTGGAGATGAAAATGGAAACTGATAAGATCAGACTGATAATATTTGAGAAAAATAAGATTGGAACAATAAGATTCAAGGAGACAATATGGAACAGTAGAGACAGAGACATGAGAGATGTAACAAACATGAGAACATAGGTAATATCAAGACTACTCTAGCTATTGCTACTCTATGGCTTAAGTACCTATGGGGGGAACTCCTCTGGGGCCACAGGTCTGAGGTCAGATTATGCAGGCAGGTCTTGGGTATGGTTGTTTGGGGCATCCCAAGACTGGCTAGCTGGGTGTCAGTATTGTCTTGATACATAACCATAATGCACACTGGGGGAGGGTGGAGTTAGCTGGACACTGAGGGAAGATCAGGGAGATCACAGGGAATGCTAGAGAAGCATTGGAGGTTTCTGGAGAGGCATTGAGAGTTGCCAGAGCAGGTGTCAGGGGTGGGGGGAATGTCATAGAGGGGTTGGGGGGAGGTGGGAGTGTGCTCTGGGCTTGCTGGGCTTGGCTGGGGTAGGCCCAGAGATGGGGTGGGGTCCAGGAATGGGTCATGACAGTTGGAGTGATAGCTGATAGCATGTAAGTGGTGTGTGCCTGGGCTGGTGTTGAGTTGGTGTTTGTTGCTGCTTCATTGGCAGTTGGGGGGTTTGGTGTAGTTGAAGTCTCATTTGACAATGTCTTGGTATTGGTATTTCTCCCCCTGTTTCTGAAGTTTGGGGGAAACTGACCTTCTTTTCCTCCCCTCTCCAGTAGCAATTTTTGATGGCATGGCCATTTTGTTGGCAATTTGGGTTGGTGCATACCAATCTTGATTTGCCCTGACTTGTCTGCACCTGCAGTGCCATTGCCAAAATCCCAGCCTTTTGTTTTTGTTGGATGAGTTGGTCACAATGGACGGTAAGTGCTGCAATTACATCCCTCAATGTCTTCATGGAGTACAAGCCTGCTACAACAGAGTTCCAGGATTTCAATAGTGAAGCCATCAGGATGGTGTGAAATGTCACTTCATCCATCTTGGCTCCTTTTTCCAATGCTATCCTCCACTTCTCTCTGAGGTCTTTGACATGTTTGATGAAGTCCATCCCATCTGAGAAATCTGTGGCACATAACTGCTTTTCCACATTCATCACAGCTATTTCTGAGTATACTCTGCAATTATTGGTGAGATTTGTCCATGCTTCTGCCATGGTACTGTTCATCTTAATTCCCAATCCAACAGGGTTTTTTGTGTTGTATATAATCAATCCCAGAGCCCACACATCTCTCTCTTCCCATTCTTCTAATGATGGGTTTTTCAATGACCATTCAGTTGGTTTTTTGTCTGTGTGTTTTGCTTCAGTTTCAGTCTAGCTTTTTGATGGTACCATCCAGATATCCTTGAGCACCATGCACTTGGGCTGTGATCAGGACTTGGTTTTTGAACATCAGGTAGTTTGTGCTGTCAAAATGATTTTCTTCAGGGAAGTTTGGTGGGTTTGCCAATTGTGTGGACATTTTTGTATGCATGTGGCATGGGTGGTTGTAAAATATATATATATATATATGTGGGTTGTTTTGTGTGTTCCAGAGCAGTGGCTCAATGCAAACTATAGGAGTGCTATGGGGCTGATAACCTGTAGAAATATACAGTGAGTTCCTCAGTCACTCCAATAGGATATGAATGACTGAGGGTGACTGTGACTATTTTTGGCTCATCTACGAAAAATAAAATAAGGTTTGCAAGTAAAGACTGCCAAATACTGATCATTGTGCCGCACTCGTAGAGTCAGGTGAAATGACGTATACAGGTTGTGCAAGTTCATACCTCAACAGTTAACATACCTTTGGAATGGTAGTTACCTGCCTTTGAAAGTGGATGCCTGCAAGGCAGAGTTGTTTAAATGTTGACGATTGAGGAAGTAGAGTGGTCACTCTGGTGGTGGCTGTACATGTAACCCAACGTCGGAGTTTTGGCCCTCTCCATTTTCCTTACAGTATTACATAAGCCAAAAGATAGCTTCTATCTACGAATCGATATCTGTATTCTACCGGACACAATTTTTTCCACAAACTTCCGCCCCGCTATGTCTCCTGCTGAAATCATCAGCTCCATATCAAATAAGTTCATTGAAGCTCGCGCATGTGAGGAACTTTTCTTCTTCCCGTCCACTATACGGAAGCAGGAGGAGTTAGGTGTACAAGTAAGTTCAAACCACTGCAGGACTTCAAGTTGAGCGGTAGATTTGGTAGTTCGAGATCAGACTATGTCCTGCGCTGCGAAGGAAGCAAGTTGCAGAGGATGTGAAGGAGACAAAAGAGAAAATCAAAGAAGGAAACCAGTTCGATGCATTCAGTCCTCCGTATAATCCGAGTCTTCACGTAGGAGATCTACAAGATGCTGACGGAACGAGCTATGTTGTATTGGTATGTGACATGTGATCTTAAGCTAGTAATCTTTAACCTCAACCTGGGAACAGTTGAATAAGTTTGCCTTGCTCCCTGATCATTTCCTGCTTGTCACTAAAGGTTCGCTTCTGCTTGTCCTGGGGAGCTTTAATCCATAAATACTCCATTTGAGCAGAGTACCAATCACAGACCTCTCCGCTCATGCCTCCCGATCTCGTACAGACCTATTTGCTTCTAGCTGAAGCGCGTAAAGCAAGAAAGCATTATTTCGCCTTCTATAACTGTACGCACGAGTCCAATGTCTTTTCTTGTATGCTAACTTGTTTCATCGGGTCAGGCGGAGAGCACAGTGGCGCAAGTCAGCCGCGAAAGCACATTCAGTTCGTCCCCATACATGACGACAATCTACCGATAGAGGTCCTGGCCAGAGCCGCCAATCTAGAAGTTCAAGGTTTTAGTGATCACTCCAACTCCTTGCGAGAAATTGTGATTACTGAACCCGTTACAGACAGACCATTCTCTCTGACGACTTTGCCTTATGCTAACCATGTTTTCCGCCTCCCAAGCCAGCTCTCAACATCCAACCCGGATAAAATTGCACAGGTGCTATCCTCAGCCTTTCTGTCCCTGTTGGATCTTGTTGTGTCCACTGTTCGTCACGACCTAGAGTATCCACCTGGAAGACCTTCATATAACGTGTTGATCACTTTGGAACATGTTCATTTAATACCAAGGAAACAAGGTGTTTATACTAACCCAGAAACTGGGTACGAAATCAGCGTAAATGCGTTGGGATTTGCAGGAATGCTGCTCGTCAAAAGCCAGGGAGAATTGGAGGTGCTGGAACAAGAAAGTATCGCGAAGGTTTTGCGGTCTGTGGGTCTGAAAAGTGTGCATGAAACCCAGGTTGTAGATGTTGCTGCCGAGGCAGAGTAGACTGGAATTTCGACTTTCAACCTTGTCTCTATTTGGTCCTGTATACACTGTACATAATGACGCAACTAGCAGTCTCAATTTGAGAGAGCCGCGTTGTAACCGTCATCTTGCCAACCATGCCCGCAGTAGATAATTCATGTGGGTATGCTGTGTAAACTTCCACGTCAATCTCAAACTCATGTACATCACAACAGCAACGACTGTTACGCTAACATGTAACGTATCCGCTGCTGCCGCGACATCATCTTCGGTTGGTCCGAGGTACATGTCCATCGTCCCCGCTCAAGACATAAGTCTGATGTACATTAGACAGAAACTGAAGACACCTATGATTGCTGGTAGTGTATGTGGAGGTGTCATGGGTATAGTCTGGATTATTGGTTTCGCTATATACTTCCGAAAACGTTACAAGCGAAAAGTCCTGAAGCGGAGGATTGCCGAAGGCAAGGCGGTACAGAAAGTAAAGCCCACCGAAATTCCCGATGAAGGGGTCATAGTTCCTCCAGATCCAGCTATCCTGCTCAGTCATCATCTTCCCGGGGAGACTGCCTTTAGGGATGTCAATCACGTTGATCCACAGCACAGTGACCAGCCTAGGCGTTGGAACGGAACACCTTCTCCGAGGATGGAGAACATGCCATATACAAGTTTTCCTATGGCTTCAGAAGAAATGCTCATCACACATGGCAAATAGGTAAATGACCTGCTCCTTACTTGTGAACTTGGGAATTTTAAGAGTAAGAACCTCAAGACACAGAAACTTATACCTATCAGGTACTATAGCATAGAATATTTCATCCTCGATAAGAATTGTATCTTAATACATCTCTAATCACAATACGCTCCAACACTGGCGGGCTAATTATTATGCAAGGTCAAGTCTCTCTTTTGACCCATAGTGAATAAGCTAACTTACGGCAACATCTCTAGCATATCTCAAAAGGATGCCCCGCTTCACATTGTATTCGCGTTTGTTGGAGGCATCCCATATATGTTTTCGGTGCGATTGTTCCTCCTCACTTACCACCCAGTCGATTGTTCGCTGCTCCGAGTCTATGACGATCCGATCTCCGTCTTCAACAAGTGCAATGGGACCACCAACTCGGGCCTCAGGTACGACATGACCAATTATGAAACCTCGGCTTGCACCAGAGAACCGACCATCAGTGATCAAAGCAGTTGAGCCAGCTAGACCAGCGCCAGCAATAGCTCCTGTCGGACCTATGCGTTAGAGTAGGGAGGGTCGGCTGCAATGTCCGAAGTAGATTCATCGATGAGCATACCTAGCATCTCCGGCATTCCTGGCGCACCCTTCGGTCCTTGGTACCTAAAAATCAGAACCGTACCCGGCGTGATTTCTCCGGCCTCCAAGGCTGGATAGAAGCCTTCAAGACTGTATCATCAGCTCAGTAAGGACATGAAAGTTTGAAAACCGAGTTATGAGACCTGTCAAAACATTTTGCCACCCCCTTGCAGCCTCGTGAGCCGACCATCCCAGATGTTTTATTTTTCAACTGACCTCGAATCGAGAGCCTTCTTTCCCTGTTAATTTGGCTACTGCAGTCCCTGGAGCTAGGTTTCCACGCAAAATGGTCAAATGGCCAATGGGTTTGATTGGTTTTTCAAGCGGGAGCAGAACGTCTTGCTCTTCGAATTCGAGGTCAGGAACATCCTCAAGGTTCTCTGCCAATGTCTTTCCCGTGACAGTGAGTTGGGTGCCATCAATGAGATCCGTGTTTCTGAGGAGATACTTCAGGATCCCGGGGATACCGCCAATTTTGTGGATGTCTTCCATAAAATATTTCCCGGATGGCCTGTCGAGAGCCGCTTGATGTCTCAATTTAATACCTGTACTATTTTGGAACTCACTTCAAATCTGCGAGGTAGGGTGTCTTATCCCCAATACGCTGGAAATCATCGATCGACAACTCGACATCGGCTGCTCTTGCCATGGCAAGTAAATGTAGAACCTGGATGGATCACACTTTTAGGCACAAATGAAATGCAATGTCGAGGTTTCACACCGCGTTTGTGGAGCCACCAAGAACTGTAATAACAACAATGGCGTTCAAGAAAGAATTTCGGGTGAGGATGTCTCTACATGACCAATTTCAGCGAAAAAACTGCAAGCAGTTATAGTTGGTGCCTAACCTGGGTTTGATATCCAACTCTAGTAGACGTTTAAGGTATCTTGCAGCTTTAACACATTCTTGCATTTTCTCTGAGTTTGACGTTTGCCAGCGCATTGAGGTTTCACTTCATAGAAATAGAATCAAGATCCATACCTGGATACAAAGCAGGTGTACTCGAAGAGTATGGGAGAGACATTCCGAGTACCTAGGCAGACGTCGAAACAAGAACCATCAAGATTTGCAAGTTGTACATACCTCCAAAGCAGAGCTCATCGTATTGGCAGTGTACATACCCCCACAAGCTCCCGCGCCAGGGCAAGCATGTCGAACGACGTCGAACCTTTCCTCATCGCTAATTTTTCCGACCGCGAAGGCACCTTTGCGTACTTTAATTGATTCTTCTTCCCTATATATTGATACCTTACCAAAGGATTCAAATGCATCAGAAATATTGACTGTTCCTCCCTTCTTGTATCCCATTGATGGACAATCTGGTAACATCAGTGACGGAATGGCAGTACAAGTCACTTGCGACTTGCCGAGATGCCTGATACCTGCCTGAATCGTTCCTCCATAAACAATAATGGTAGGACGGTTATGGCGGGCAGCGGCCATAAGACATCCTGGCATGTTCTTGTCGCATCCAGGGATAGAAATGTTGCCATCATAATGTTGAGCCTTGGGGGGATGATCAATAAGAAAGTGCCATGGGCAGTAATCAACGTACCATCACGACCTGCAGCCAAGGTTAGAGAAAGCAGTAGAAGAGAGACCAAAGACATACAGATTCAATAGAATCCGCTATGATGTCGCGACTAGGAAGGCTTCAGGATGTGTCAGTCTTGCTTCTTCGGAGTTCATCCACCAACGAAGCGACATACGAATATCTCATCCCTGTATCACGACCCAATTAGCGCGTCCTCGTTGAGAGGGGGACATTCTGCTTACCGTGAGTGCCCATTGTGATCGCGTCACTGGTCAAGTATTCAACGTTAATTTGCAAAATCGGCGTGATAAGGCTCTATTCCTAATACCTGACACCGATTGTATTGAAGATAAGTCCGACCATATCTTCGTCTTTGCACCCTTGTTTTACTTTCGTAGCGAGGTCTAGCTATTGAACTCTCGATAAGCAGCTGAGTGTCTACTGTTAAAGAGAGACCGACGAGATGAGAATTGCAAGGATTGCCTAGAGAAGTATTATGCCAATCCGATATCATTAGTATACGAACACGCACCTTCCCACCATATTGGAGATATCCCAATCTTACCAGATTCTGCTTGAGTGAGTGTCATGTTACTACCTTAGCCAACGAACCTGTGGCTTGTTCATTTCTTCTTCAGTTAGACCCGCAGCATAGACTAGATCGCATCAAAGACGCATTCAAGATACAACAAGTATATGTTGCTCACGCATTGCCTGAGCTCCTCCCCTCATCTTGCTTTGAGTCAATTGTGCCGAAATCTTGTTCAACTTGAGGTTATCATTGCTTGAAGAGAGCTTTGGCACGGTGTGGCTGATGAATTGTCAGATTCACTTGCTGAATACGCAAGAATGGGGGAACTGACATTTCCACATCCCCGGATGCCATCACGACCAGTAGGGCACGATGGGAGATCAATGAGAGGAGGCAAGAACCATTTGATGGACGGACGGTATTATGCCGGCAGAATGCGAAGGTCAGCCAATCAGGCTGGCCGAATTTCATATCAATCTTTTCATGTTACTGGGGTTTGATACCGACCTACGCTGCTTAAATAAGAGTTATGAAGACACCTGTAGGGGTCAAGTATCTACCTTTAAGTATCTGAATAGATGTTCCGACAGGTACTTCGACTGGACGATTTCTTCCGCCAAATAATAGGTACTTACATATTTCTATGTATTTCCATTCTATGTACATAGAACAATTCCTCGGAGTCTTCCATTTGTGCTTTAAAAATCAAAACCTTCCTTTCTGAAAATCTCAATTTTGCTCTTGACTTCTGGTTTTGCGAGTTCGGCCAAGTCAGGTCGATCCTAATTATCATCAGCAAAAAACTTTAGAGCAACTACGTAAAATTTACCATTGCTATTAGCGACCGACGAAGCGTGTACCATAATTGATCACTTGTATCTCCACTAGTTGATTCCTGGAGGTTAAGTGCACTAAGGAAGTGTTCCGCTGCTTCTTTGTGAGCACCAATATTCAGGCCTCAAATTCATGCATGAGACTCTGACAAAAGAAAGCAAGGTGAGAACATACAAGCAACGCCGACGTTGTAAATAGCGCGAGTGTAAGTTGGTCGAAGCTGAAGGGCCTGCTGATATGCACCCAACGCCTCCTCAGGTTTGTTTCCGTTTGAGAGGCAGGAACCGAGTCTGTTCCATTGCGTATAATCCTGCAAGTGGTTGCAATACGGTCTTGTGCTTTCTTGAGAACGACTCACCTTAGGCCGAACCGTCAAAGCGCTCTCGAAACAGTCTTTTGCCCTATCATATTCACCATTTGTGTAGAACAAGACACCCAGGCCTATTTGAACATCAGGATCAAGTACTCCTTCCGCATGTTGCGACCGGGCCAATGTGAGGAACAACTCGGTGATGCGATTGTGTGTATCCCACGATGAATGCGTCGCCATTGCTTGAATGGTAGACTCTGGGACTTCCAGAGAAGGATATCTGGCTCTCAGCCAGCGAAGAAGCATTGTGTGAGAGGCACGGTCATAGGATTCATTTGTGAACGAGATAGCGAGTGACTGACGTGATATGTTCATGATAAAAGGACTGAAACTGACCAGTCTGACGTACCAACATGCCAGCTCCGCCAGCGGTAACCGCTTCTGCTCGCTTGACACCTTCCATAAGTGATCGCATTCCGGCTTCTTCACGTTCATCCATGACGCGCGTTTCACCCAACAGGATCCATGCCTCGTATCCACCCTCCCCCAAATCGCCTCTCTGAATTGCCGCTTCGAGGAGAAGGCCAGCTTCCGACAAAGAACCGTTCTGCTCAAGCAAAACCTTGGCATCATCGAGTAGAGAACGAGTGATTGAAGGATCCATATACTTGTTTTTCGATTCTGTTACAAGGCTTCGAATTAAATTTTTAATATGAAATAAGAAATTCATACCGAAGACATATTCCCCGAGAATGGGAATACCTTCATCGTCAAATTTCAAGGGTTGTTCCCCTAAATTGGTCTCGTTGTAATCACCTACACCACTTTCCCAAGCGTTCTGCATTGTTGTACCGTAGTCGTGGTCTAGTTCGTCTCGTTGATCAGACATCAGTTGATTAAATTCGGCCTCCCATCTTGCCACATCTTCCTTTGGTGGGGGAATGTCTGAATTTTGGAGCTGGGCCCAAACTCTAGCGAAAGTTGAGAATTTGCCAACATACAGAAAAAATACTGACTGTTTAAAGTCTGTCTCGTCAGAGGAAGTTTGAAGAGATGTTGCTTTCATAGCATCCTCGAGTTCTGTCATGCCATCCGGCACCTCTACAATGCCTGACGTTTCCTGGGCGGGAGACAAGGAAGCTGCCACCTGAGCAAAGGCTGCTTCAAAATCGACCTCTCGAGCCTTACCCTTGCCCTTGCCGAACGCATCAGAGACATCGAAACTTGGCTGCATGCCGAAGCCAAAATTCATTGTCATAGGTAAAGAAGCTCCGTACGAGCCTATCGGGTTCATGTATGTTGCTCGTTGTTGATCTGTCAAATTAATTGACGAGAATGAAAGATAAAAAAAAATGGAAGCGCACAGTCCGAGAGAACCGTTGTAGGATGCTGTGTTTGTGCAGGAGGCGGAGACATCTGAGACGAGACTCCAAATTCCATGGCCCATGCAGCCCGTCCCTTAGATTCCTCGAGCACGCCAAATTGCTGTCGCTGCTCAAGAGCCCAAGACTCATTTGCACTTCCAGCTGCACTGTTTACTCTAGACAATTCGGGGGCGTAAGATGGCATGTATGAAAGCGTCGGTCCCATTTTCTGAGTATCGTTTGCGAAAAATTGCCGTGCAAGTGTCACATCCTGTTACTTTGCGACAGGAGCAGTTCCCGGAAGTTGGTGAAGCTATTAAAACATGATTGCACAAGAGATCACCGCTTCAAAACGTCTGAACTCACTATGGAAGAAGATGGGCCTGTAGATCTGTCCTGAAAATAGTGTGAGTTTGGTGAAACGTCAAGATTGGGAAAGAGAGTTACTTGTTGGAGGCTGCGGTCTCCTTCAGTATGCTTAAGAACCTGTGAGAGGGGGTTTGAAGGAATGGCGCATTCTGAACCAGAAATGAGACCTTGGAACGACATTTGGAAGAAAGTGAACAAGCACAATTTCACGCAGGGTTCTCTGGACACTTTCTTCGGCCCGACTAGTCGCCGATCACCAAAAACATTTGATTACAAAGCGAACTACAATAGGGGGAAGCAGGAAAAAGCTGAAGCAACCAAAGGATCCCTCAAAATTCACTGACCCCAAGTCCGTAGGCTATATTGAGCACCTACTTGACTTGCCATCATTTCAAAGTCGGTTGCTCGTGTATTCGTCGCATTCAAAGAGTGATTTTTGCCCCCAACCGGCTCGTTACATTCCGGGCAACGTGCCTCTTCCATCGCACCACCGCATTATAAACATTGGAAATCACTGCATTAGCCCTTGACACTGACCACATACCACATACCTCCGTTATAACGAAAGTGTGGCCATAAGGCCAATTATTATAATGGCCTCCGTGTGCTGCGGGGGACAAATTTGAAGAATCAGTATCCAATAAAAAGCTAGGACCACAGAGAAGACTCACTAAAGTTCAGAGTTCAGAGCTCTGACCGCATCCATCTTCTCGTCCAGAGCCACAGATTCATAGAAATCCAGACGAATACTTCTGCTAAGTTCTCCCATTCTTGACGGATCAAAAGGTGCTGTGTCGATGAAGTGCTGGTGCAACTAACCCTTTGCATCTTGAGGAAAAACATTCCTGTGCTCTCCAACCACCCACCGAATATCCTTGTCAACTTTATATGCACTAGCTAATGCTTTATCTGCAAGGCTGTGGCGTTGTTCCCTGATAATACCGCTCTCCTGGGCTAGGTGATAGTCAAGTCTATGCAACTCAATATCAACCGCGCGTGAGTAGAAGTTGTGAGGTGGTCATCTGGCGACGAGTTTCAGACACCTCCGCAATCTTATAAGCAATGTTCGCAACCCTTCGGTAGCCTTGAAGCAAAAAGGAAGGAAATGGACAGAGCCCACATCTATAGCTGCAGAGATTCATCCAGGGCCCGTTCCTGATCTGGTTGGCACATAAGGCCTCATTCTTGTTTTTGCCAGACAAGGTCGACCATGAGCGCGCCAGATGAGCAAGGGTAAATCGGACTTGAATCGTTGTCCAAAATGCCTCAACTACGAATCTTCTACCGGCACGAGGCTGAGGCTGACCAATCTTCCTCCTTGCCATCTGCCTCGCAAATTGATTGAGGTTTCGGGGTGCCCTAGTCGGATTTGTGACAGCAATCTTCAACTCCTCCTCCTCCATGAGGTAGCACGAAGATGCTTCCCATGCCTTGGTGTGCGTGGAGCGCATTGCTGCGACATTGATAGCACGATCATATAGTAGTGTCAAAGGCTTTACCGTCTTTCTTCATGTATCTACAACATTTGGAGATGCAGGGAAAAGATTTCTATTTCCGGGTTCCAAACTCGTTGTGTGCAAGGGTAGTTCCGCTTTGCCAGCTAAGCAGGACCTCTGGACCTTCATACAACCCTTCCGGACACTTGCTGCCTTAGCTTTAGTCACTGCTTCAGCCTTGATCATAGATACTGTCAAGGCCAACTTCGCCTCCAAGTCAGGTTTGCACGTCCATCTTGCCTCGGACGCCTTTGAGCTGCTTTGACATACGAGATATAACATTCCTCTCCAGTATAACGAGGTCTGCAGATCTGTAGACACATCCATAACGGGGAGAGGTAATTGCAGATCGACAAGTGGGGCAAACTGGAGGCTTCTTTCTTTCCACGTTAACTGTCTCGCTGACGGGAGTCTTCAGGTCAATCCAGTTTCCATCCTGATTCTGTACATAATAATCGGTCATCTCGTATATTCCATCCAATGCGGTGTCCACATTTCGGCAGCGTGATGAGGAGTTCATCCAATGATATTTGTTTCGAACTCGGAAATGTCAGCAAGTGTACGCCCAAGAATGACATCATCAGTAGATGGAATGGCTGGAAATTTGGATAACCCTCACCATATGCATGGTTCATGACAAGGTGAACACGGGGTCGAGCAATCCTCTTTGCACTTGGCATGAGCACACCCTTGTCGACATTGGTCTTTACAAATCAGGACACATTTATAGTCTCGCGAGCACAGTCCGTTACAGGTGTGTGCAGAGTGCAGAATTTTGCGACACGGATGATGAACACGAGACGTTCCCAGGATACGTGAGTCTTGGTACTAATGACAGTTAGAGTTGCATGTCCTTCCGCAGCATTCCATGATACCCGCGCAAGGTTGTGTGTACTTGTAGAGTGAAGGGTTATCAGAACATCTCATTTCCACGCTGTGTTCACATGTTGAAGGATCCTTGACAACAAGGACATTGCAAAAGGCCTCTTCGAGCTTATCGAGCAAGTGACTGTAATGTAAACTTACCGTCAGGCGCAACGAGCTGTGATTGGCTAGGCTTGGAGGCATAATTTATAGTGTCTGGGTCACGACGGCAAGCAATAGGGAATCCATCACCTCTTGAACTAGCTCATCAATGACACCACGCCATATGTCGCTCCTTGAAGCCAGTTGAGAGGTTCCCCAGAATGAAAAGACCTTCATTCGCATGGGAGAGAGCCACCGGCAAACATCGGAATCACAATAGGCTCAAAAGACTGGCAGTGCAAAACCATACCGTTTATTCGATTGTCGGACTTCGTTCCGAGATCTGGCATAGATCGAGGCCTTGTTCCTCGATTTTTGTGCGCAAAAATCTGGACTTATTTGTATTTGTTTTATTTACATTGTTTGTTTGTGTAAAATTTTGTACATAGAGAACCTGTCCCACAGAAATCTGGGAGAGGGTTGCAAAGGAGTGGAATGGAATACCAGCAGAGGTATGCCAAAGACTGATAGAAAGCATGCCTAGAAGGATCCAAGCAGTTATCAAGGCAAATGGAGGACATACAAAGTATTAAATACCAAAATTAGAGATGCTCAAAAAACTGTCCCAATCTTCTCTATATAATGGGACAATGCATGGGAAGGGCCTCTTAGCTGACAGATTATAATGCTACGACTTTGCTTGCTTACTAACACTGACTAATGCTGACTAAGGATGACTAAGGCTGACCTAATAAGATAAGAAATGTTATCTAAAGACAAGAAATTTGAAGAATTGCATGGCTGTTTTTTATGCTAATAATTATTGATAAGAGTGATGACAGCACATCAAATACACATCAAAGTGTGTGTTGAATCATTGATGCATTGATCAATGCTAACAATTATTAATTAGAGGACAATAATACATCAAACACATATTAAAGTGTGTATTGAACTATTCATGCATGAATATATATGCTAATAAACATTTAACAGAGCTTATTAGTGACATATTGATACTATGTAAGCAATGGTTAATGGTTTTTGGCTATTTAACATCACAAACAACTGCAAATGTTGTCCATTTAGAAATTCTGAATGATTTACAAATGTAAGTTTCACTTTAGATAAAACAACATCTATCACTAACTTTTATATATTTTAGTATGTAATGTAGTCTGTGTAGTGTAAGATAGATAGTGATTGGACTTGACCAAAAATTCTGAATGATTGACAAATGTAAGTTTGACTTGGTATAAAATAACATCCATGACTAACTTTTATATATTTGAGGATGTAATATAGTTTATGTAGTATAGAGAAAATCTTATTAGAATTGGATATGTTAGGGCTGAGACTAAGCATTCAGCTTTGAAATCAAGGCTCTAACTAAGTGCAGGATTAAGCATTGGGTTTTGAATACAAAGCCCTAACTGAGTGCGGTGAAGTTGGGGCTGAGATCAAGCATTGAGTTTTGAACACAAAGCCCTAACTTGTCAGAGGACTTCCTTTTCTGACCTCCACTCCTGACTGACACCAACTCACCATAACCAATTTCACTCCTTTGAGACTTGTTTGACATCTCCAGGGCATTCTACAGATCCCTGGAGATCTTTAGAGGCTCCTCAAACTTGCCATGATTCCTCAATGAGCACTTTTGGTCAACTCCAGTTGTCTATACAGTGGAATTCTATGTCTCAGCTTGCCAACCTAGACACTGCATTGGAGGCCCCAGCCCTGCAGGATGAGGCCTGGACTTGCTTGCTACACCTCAAGAGCCAGGTGCAATTGACCCAATCTTCTCTCACTCATCACATGACTGAATTCTTCACCCTTCACCAAATCACTGAGCTCCTTTTCCAGTCCCTTCAAGCACTACTAGAGTGCCTGCCCCCTACCTCTGTGTCACCCCTAGCCACAGGAATACTCCTGGCAGCCCCAGTAGTTTCCCTGGCAGCTCCAGTGAACCCTCAAGCATGAATCCCCTGTCCCATGCTCCTGGACACATACAATAGCAATCAGTCTAGTGAAGAGCATTTGCTCCAGTCCTGCATCACCTACATTTACCTCAGCAGAGACACCTTCAACTCCAATGCACTGAAAATAGCTTGGCTCCTGTTGTACATAAAGACCAGATATGCCTTCACCTATGTGCTGCAGATGTTTTGACACCCCAGAGGTGTCAGAAGTTCTGCTGATTGGGCTGCCTTTGAAAGGGACTTCTGGGTAGTGTCAGAAGTTCTGCTGATTGGGCTGCCTTTGAAAGGGACTTCTGGGTAGAGTTCTTCCCAATTGACCCTACCAAA
>JAGGAV010007947.1:0-27336 GCA_017657295.1 Termitomyces sp. DKA64 | reverse complement strand
TTTGAACCTCTTGTCATGTTCTTTGGACTCACCAACAGCCCTGCCACCTTCCAGACAATGATGAATGACATCTTCCAAGACCTGATAGTGGAAGGTGTAGTATGCATATACCTCAATGACATCCTCATTTACACTAAAATGTTAGAGGAGCACTGCCAGGTCATGCACATCATCTTGGAATGCCTCCACCTTCACCAACTCTATCTCAAACTAGAGAAGTGTGAGTTTGAACAAACCTGGATTGAGTATCTTGGGTTGATCATCTTGCACAGAGCTGTGGAGATGGATCCAGTGAAGGTGGCAGGTGTTGCAGAGTGGCTGGAGCCCAAGAACAAGAAGGAAGTGCAGGCCTTCCTAGGGTTCACCAACTTCTACTGAAGGTTCATCCAGAATTTCTCCCACCATGCCCAACCACTATTTTGACCTCACTACTAAGGATGCCACCTGGAGATGGCAGTCCCCAAAGCAGACAGCTTTCAACAATCTCAAGTGTGCCATCACCTCCAGATCTGTCCTCCTCTTTCTGGATGATGACTCCCCCTTCTGGGTGGAAGCTGACAGCTCTGACTTCACCACCAGAGCTGTTTTGTCACAGCAATCTTGGGAGGATGAAAAGTGGCATCCAGTGGCCTTCTACTCAAAGAGTCTGAATGCAGTCAAATGCAACTACAAAATCCATGACAAGGAGATGCTGGCCATCATTTGGTCCTTTGAGGAATGGTGGCATTTCCTGGAGGGTGCATGGCATAAGTTCAAAGTCTGGACAGATCACAAGAACCTTGAGTACTTCTGGATGGCCAAGAAGCTCAATCAACAGGCCTGGTGTTCCCTCTATCTAGCCAATTTTGACTTCTTGCTGCACCACAAGCCAGGCCAGAGCATGGGGCTGGATGCCCTGTTCCAAAGAGCAGACTACAGTATTGGGGGAGATGACAACAGTAACATCATGCTCCTCCAGCCTGAGTTGTTCATCTGAGCCATGGAAGGCCTAGCCATCAAGGAGGCAGAGGTAGAGATCCTCCAGGACATCCAGCAGGGAAATTGAAACAGTTTGCAGGAGGAACTAGTTGCTTGAGCAGCCTGGGCACTCAAGTCTGGATGCACCACTGGCATCAAGTCAGTCCATGGGCCCTCTGCAATGGACTCCTGACCTTCTAGGACTGTATCTACATGCCCAATGACCCAGAGCTCTGCTGGAGGATTGTAGAGCAACACCACAACTCCCAGATTGCAGGACACCCTGGCCAGTGGAAGATGCTAGAATTGGTGTCCCAGAACTACTGATGGCCCCAAATATCCTGGTACATTGAATCCTACACTAGTACATGTGATCTGTCTCCAGACCAAGCCCTAACACTGCCTCCCCTCCAGCCAGCCACATCCTCTGCCTATCCCTGCAGAGCAATGGAGTGTTGCCTTAGTAGACTTCATCATAGAACTCCCCAATGCCCATGGCTACAATTCCATCATGGTAGTGATGGACCTCTATAGCAAGCAAGCACACTTCATTCCCACTCACATCACTTGCTCCACCATGGGCACTGCCAACCTGTACTGGAGGAATGTCTGGAAGTTGCATGGCCTCTCCAAGGCCTATATATCTGACTGGGGCTCACAATTCATGGCAGACTTCACTTGGGAGCTCTACTGACTACTCAATGTAAAGCTGCACACCTCCACTGCCTACCACCCATAGTCCAATGGCCAGACTGAGCATGTGAACCAGGAGCTCAAACAATACCTCCACCTCTTCTGCAACAAATGCCAGGATGACTGGGATGAGCTCCTCCCCAATGCTGAGTTCTAGTACAACAACCATATTCACATAGCCAGCCAGTATTCACCCTTCTTCCTGGACACTGGATGTCACCTGCACATGGGCTTTGAACCCCAGGCCCAACCTTTGGAGAATGAGGCAGTGAATGAATTTATGGACCAGATGAAAACTGTGCAGAAAGAGGCACAGGCAGTGCTGGCAAAGGTGAAGGATGACATGGCACAGTACTATGACTGCAGAAGGACCCTGGCACCCCAGTACAAGCCTGGGAATTGAGTCTACTTAGATGCCTCTGACATTACAACCACCCAGCCATCAAAGAAGCTTTCACACTGGCAATTAGGACCCTTCATGGTAGAATGATAGGTAGGGCCCCTAGCTTATTGACTCCAGCTCCCCACTGGAATGCACCAGCTCCATCCAGTCTTTAATGTGGTCAAACTGACTCCGGCCTCAGCAGACCCTATCCTGGGATGTTGCCCAATGTCTCTGCCCTCTCTAGTGGTGGTCAACAACAGCAAGGAATATGAGGTGGAAGAGATCCTGGACAGCCATCTATTCTGGCAGGGACTACAATACAAGGTGAAGTGGAAAGGCTACAGAACTGAGGACATTTCCTGGGAACCCCAGGAGAATGTGCATGTGCCTGGACTGGTCAGGGAGTTCCACCAAAGGCATCCAGACATGCTGCAAGCTGTCAGAGAGATATACCCCCTCCCCCTGGCAGACCAGGTGATCTGGAATTTTTTCTACCCCACATGTCAGGACACTGCAGACTAGAGGGGGGGTGATGTCAGGGGACTACCCATTTTGGACCTCAACACTGACTCTCCTCACCCATTTCCATTTCTCCAAGCATTCAATGACTCTGGAGCATTCTACAGGTCTCCAGAGATCTCTGGAGACTCCTGGAACTTTCTGTGATCCATTGTTGCATACTTTGGCTAACTCCAGTCACCTACCCAGTTGTTTCCATGCCTCTGCCACCCCCTGATGCACTGCACTGAGTAGAGGAGATCCTTAGACTTGTTCTCTTTGGATTTCCCTCTGCTAAGTGATTAGTCTACTATTTGTATTATCTATTATATATCTAATACACCTTTGGATTTCCCTCTGCTAGCTGCATGATTCAGCCATTACTCCCAGAGGTTGCCCTTACACCCTCCCCCTCATCTCCAAGCTCATAAATATTCTCTGGGGGGCACAGTACTTCATAAAACTGGACATCCAGGGGGGCTACAACAATGTACACATTCAGGAGGGAGACAAATGGAAGGCCACCTTCTGGACCAACCAGGGATTGTTCAAACCTCTTATCATGTTTTTCAGACTCACCAATGGCCCCACCACCTTTCAGATAATGATGAATGACATCTTCTGGAACCTCATTGCCAAAGGCATAGTGTGTGTATACCTCAACAACATCCTCATCTACACCAAGACATTAGAGGAGCACCAGGTCATGTGCATTGTCTTGGAATGCCTCTGCCTTCATTGACTCTACCTCAAACCAGAGAAGTGTGAGTTTGAGCATATGCAGATCAAGTATCTTGGGTTGATCATCTTGCACAGAGCCATGGAGATGGACCTGGTGAAGGTGGTAGGTGTTGTGGAGTGGCTGGAGCCCAAGAACAAGAAGGAAGTGTAGGCCTTCCTAGGTTTCACTAACTTTTACTGGGGGTTCATCTAGGATTTCTCCCATCATGCCTGCCCATTGTTTGACCTCACCACAAAGGACACTGTCACCACAAAGGACACTGCCTGAAGCTTGGGCCCCTTAGAGCAGATAGCCTTCAATGATCTCAAGTGCAACGTCACCTCTGGACCCATGCTCCTCTTCCTGGATGACAACTCTCCCTTCCAGGTAA
Source organism: Termitomyces sp. DKA64 (assembly GCA_017657295.1). Classification (NCBI taxonomy): domain Eukaryota; kingdom Fungi; phylum Basidiomycota; class Agaricomycetes; order Agaricales; family Lyophyllaceae; genus Termitomyces; species Termitomyces sp. DKA64. The sequence goes on along the minus strand of JAGGAV010007947.1, from coordinate 23,691 downwards.
AAGCCAACAGCTTCAACTTTGCCACCAGAGCTGTCCTGTCACAACAATCCCAAGAGTGAATAAGTTTGTGGACTGGATGAAGATTGCACAAGAGGAAGCCTGGGCAGCTTTGCCAAAGGCAAAGGATAACATGGCACAATACTATGACTGCAGAAGAGTCCCAGCACCCAGGTATCAGTCCAGAGATTGAGTTTACCTGGACACCTCCAATATGACCACCACCTGACCATTGAAAAAGCTCTCACACTGGCTATTAGAAACCTTCATGATAGAATGACAGATAAGGCCACTAGACTACTGACTCTGGCTCCCAGCAGGAATGTGCCAATTCCATCCAGTATTCAACATGGTCAAGCTAACTCTGGCACTAGCAGACCCTATCCTGGGGTGACACCTAGCACCCCTGCCACCTCTGGTGGTGGTCAATGACAACAAGGAGTATGAGGTGGAGGAGATCCTGGATAGCCATCTATTCTGGCAGCAGTTACAATACAAGTTGAAGTAGAAAGGCTACAGAATTGAGGACATCTCCTAGGAACTCCAGGAGAATATGTATGCACCCAGACTGGTCAGGGAGTTCCACTGATGATACCTGGACACACCCCAAGCCATTTGAGGAATCTATCCTCTCTCACCAGCAAACCAGGCAATCCAGAACTTCTTCTATTCCACATGTTAAGGCAATGCATGCTAGAGGGGGGGTAATGTCAGGGGACTTCCTTTCCAACCTCTGCTCTGGACTGACACCAGCTCTCCAAAACCAATTCCACTCCCCTGAGGCTTGTTTAACATCTCCAGGGCACTCTACAGATTCCCAGAGATCTCTGGAGACCCCCAGAACTTGTCATGATCCCTCAGTGAGCACTTTTGGTCAACTCCAGTCATCTATACAGTTATTCTCATGCCTCCACTGCCTGCTGATGCACTGCTGAGCAGCAGGGATCCTTAGACTTGTTCTCTTCAGATACCCCTCTGCTAGGTGATTAGTTACTATTTGTATCATTGATTACCCATTCTAATATACTTCAGATTCCCCTCTGCTAGCTGCATGATTTAGCCATTGCTCCTGAAGGTTGCCCTTACAGCAGAACAAGTCTCCAAATCCTGGCCTGGAAGCCCCTCATAGCCCACACAGAGTCTCCAAGCCCCCTATCTATTGCTTCCCCACCAGGCTTAAGCACCCATGGAATTCTATGTCTCAGCTCACCAACCCAGACACTCCCTTGGAGGCCCCAGCCCCACAGGATGAGGCCTGGACTTGCTTGCTACACCTAGAGAGCCAGGTGCAATTGACCCAATCTTCCCTCACCCATCATATGACTGAACTCTCCACCCTTTGCCAAACCACTGAGCTCATTTCCCAGTCCCTTCAGGCACTGTTAGAGTGCCTGCCCCCCACCTCTGTGCCACCCCCAGCTGTGGGAACATCCCTGGCAGCCCCAGTAGTTCCCCTGGCAGCTCTGGTAAACCCTCAAGTGTGAATCCCCCACCCCACACTCCCAGACACATACAATGGCAGTCAGTCTGGCAGGGAGCATTTCCTCCAATCCTGCATCACCTACATTCACCTCAGCAGAGATGCCTTCAACTCTGACATGCTGAAAATAGCTCAGGTCCTGTCATACATGAAGGCCAGACATGCCTCCACCTATGTGCTGCAGGTGTTTTGATGCCCTGGAGGTGTTGGAAGTTTTGCTGACTGGGCCACCTTTGAAAGGGACTTCCAGGCAGAGTTCTTCCCAATTGACCCTGCCAAAACTGCTGTTTTAGCACTACATGACTGGAAGCAGTATGGGCAAGGGAAAAGGACACTGGACAAGTATATCAATTCCTTCTGGGCATTAGCTGAGCAGGCAGCCTACCCCAATGGTCTCCAGCTATGCCTCACATTCCAGGATGGCCTGCACCCTGCACTACTGAAATGTATCAACAACCTCACAGAGGGCTGTCTGAACAATGAGCAGATTGCCACTTGGTATAAGGTGGCCTGGGATCAGTGGCAGCTCATGGAGATTCAATGGGAGCTATGCTGCATACACCTAGAGGGAACTTCCCACTTTGCACAGCCAAATGGCTATGCTATGGGGAGTCACCCATCTTTACCCACCTGTTGCACCAACTGGCAGCAGTGGTGGATGCTGCCCTGGCTGAGGAAGAGACACCCCTCACAGTGTCTCCTCCACTGATAGGGCTATCAACTGAGGTGGGGCCCTCTTCATCAATGGTTGATGCAACCCCTGCATCATCAGCAATCCTGGGTGCACCCTCCCAGGCTGCACTTCATACTGAAACAATGGTGGTGGACAGCAAAGCAGAGTCTTCCTTGCTTACTGAGACCAGCCCAGAGATAACTACACCTGTTGTTCCTGGCCCTTTGGAGGCAGCTGGAGTGACTAACATTGCTATGTCCACTGCCCCCAAAGCCAGAATTAGTGGCTCCAATGATATGCTTAATGCTGTATCAGAGCACTGGGCAGACATAGTGAGCAGCAAAGAAGCCATGTCTTCACAGATGAACAAATGAGATGGGTGAACTGGCAGCAGTTCATTGTGTGCAATCACAGGCTATTTACAGCCCTTCTTATCTACCAAGGCAGTTATGGGCACTGCTTTGGTCAGATCATCATGCCCAACTTACTCTGTAGGCCAGTTATGGCCTACCTTCTTATTAATGTAGGAGCCTAGAAAGTAGGGCCCAGTGCAGATTCATGGGTGGGATGCCATATGCCACCCCTTCTTAATTTGTATTATAATCTACATACCTTGAAGTGGATCCATGGATGGATTCATGAGGGGGGTATGTAATAAACCCCCCCATTACACTTACTTTACCTACCAATTAGTATAGTAGTACATTCTCACAGTAGTGTCACCTGATGCTACCTATAAATATTAACTATATACTTATGTAAGGCAGTGCCTTACTTCATACTTTGTAGATGGACTATCCATTGGTTTTGTGTTATGGAGTGTGAACCATAAGCTGTGCAACCCATAACAGAAACATTACAAGTTTTGTCTTGTTCTGGTTTTCATGTTCATTTCATATTGTCTCAATTCCATTTTGTTCTTGTTCTTGTTCTTGTTCTCATTCTCATCTCATCTTGTCTCTATTCCCCATTTTGTACTTGTCTTGTATCTCTCACCTTATACTCTCACATCTCCTGGCTTATTGTGATCTTATCTGTTATCTTCTTGGATTCTATTCTGAGTCTTCCCTGAGGTCTGATCATTTCAACATTTGATCACTCCTCAACCCTGGTCTCACTCCTTACAGTTGCATGATCTCTGTTCTTCCTGCTTTCTTCATAGCTGCCTCTGGAACTCCATCCCTTGTGCCCCAGCACTTGCTACCTACACACACTAATCCTTAGACATCTCCAAAGCTCCCCAGACTTCTTCTGCTTGCTCCCTCAGCTCTGTCTTGGTATTTTTCCACTTCCAGAGTTCACCCAGAGTACTTGTAGGTGCATGTAGTTGTTGTGTCTGTCTTGTCAGGTCTTGCCCAGTGGATTTGAGCTACCAAGGTCATTGGAACTTGACAAGGGCTTAGGACAGATATCTAAGGGGAGCCTGTCTCTCCTTACTTATTCCATTACCTCACATCAGGGTCATTTAGTCATAAATGCTTTAAATCAATGATTTGTAATCTCTATGGAATGTGTGTTCAATTGTTTTTGAGTGCCACTTTTCCTTTTTCCCTGTTTGTAATGCATTGCTAATGCATCAATAATGCATTACCTGTGATGCATTACTCTCTTACAATGCATTACAACTGATTATATGGTAAAGTGCATTACAACTAATCACACAGAAAAATGTGTTACAACTGATCACACAGGAAAATGTGTTATGTATCATATGTAATGAGACAAAATGATGCATCATTTTGGCTGCATGGGCTGAGACAACATCAGTTGAACCAATGTCTTCTTTCCTATGATTCTGCACAAATGCTTTTGTGCCATTGCCAGCCCAAATCCCTATACACTATGGCATAGCAGAAATGCACAGAAATAGCAATGATATTGTGTGACATTACCTCTAGGGTGTCACAACCCATCCCTGGACCCCTGCCTTGTCCCCAGACCTTGCCCAACCAAGCCCAGCAAGTCCTGGAGCATATTTCCCTCCCCCTTCAACTCCTGTGACCCTCTCCTAACTTTGGCACCTGCTCTAGCAAACTCTGCTTCTCCAGAGATTTCCAACACTTCCCCAGCATACCCCAGTGACTCCAATCAAGCCCCCCAACCATTTCCAAGCTCCTGGGCATCCCTGATGCATCTCCTGACCCTGGCCCACACTACTGACTTGCTCCCCCATCCAAGTCCCCCAACCATTTCTAAGCTCCTGGGCATCCCCAACACATCTCCTAACCCCAGCCCACACTACTGACTTGCTCTCCCATCACTCCAGGGCTTCCTGATGACTACAGCATGACTCAAGTTTCCATCAGTTCCCATCACCTGTGACTCACACCCTGTTAGCTCCCATCAGAATACTGCCATGGCCTGCCAACTGATTAGAACTGACACCCAGCAGCCCTGCATGTCTCTGAACTGACATCTGGAGGCCCCATGTGTCTCTGTTGAGTCCTGCTGTCACACTTGTGACCCCTGGAAGAGGTTCTGTAGCCAGTATATAAGTTGTAGAGCAGTATCTGTTATGGTAGCCTAGATATTGACCTGATTTACTGTTTTGTCTTGTGTGTTTCCATCTTGTTGTTCTATCTTGTCAGTTTTGATCTTATCAGTTCCAATCTTATCAGTTTCCTTTCCTGTCTCATCTCTGTCTTTATTTCCTAAGTCTTGTCTTGCCTTGTTCTCTCAGTTTCTCATCTTGTCTCAACTCTCCCAGCTATGTTCAACTCTCTTCTCATTGTCCTGACTCCTTCTCTCAACTCCATGACCTCCACAAACTTCTCTATGCCCTTAACTTGGAGCCTAGCCCCAAGTTCCCTTTTATTCCTAACCTTTGACCCCAGAGCTCATCTTGTACTTGCTCCCCACTCACCCATTACTCCCACTCCTCTGCACACCCTTTCAGAGCACTCTGGACTTCTCCAGAACACCTTTCCCCACTTTGTTCACCCAGTTTCACTCTTCTGGAGCTCACCAGAGCACAGGATCATAAGTGTAAATGTTGTGTCCACCTAGTAAGGACTCACCCAGTGTAAGCTGAGCCCCCAGGTCAGCAGAACCTGACATAATATCAAGGCTTCCCCTTACCTTATTCCTGATGTCTGCTTACAATCCTGCATACCCACCTCCTGGCTATCTGATCAACCATTATGGAAGGCCAGTACCTGACCCATACTACCCCCTGTTCTATCTGCAGATACCTGACTGCTATGTCTCACCCACTCTGCAGTACTGGATCCTGGATCAGAACCTGATCCTCTATGGCCCATCAGTCAGCCAGGGACCTCCTCCAGGCTGGCACTACCCCCTGTTGTATCTCATTGAAGGAACTTACCCCTGCATGCAACCTGAAGCCCCACCAAGGCCCTACTACTCCTACTCAACCCTGCTATGGCCCCAGTCCCCCCAGAACAACTTGACAGTTACTTCTCCCCTCAGCCTTGACCCTCCATTGCTCCCCTAGCCCAAGTCCCACTTTCCCCCAGACAGCAATGGGTTGAGACCTATGTCTGGCAGCATGATGAGGTTTTCTGCTCCATTCACCTCTCCCCTGCTGACTTTGCCAGATGCACATGAGCCCTCCTCATCAGCCTGGGACACCATAACATCTCCAGGACACCAGAGACATAGGTGGACCACCTCTTAACCTTCTACAAGCAATATCAGCAGGACAACCTCCCTAAGAATGTCAGGAGGACCCTCAAAGTCAACTTTGACCTCTGGAACAAACTCCATGCCCTGATTGAGGAGATCCACACCAGCTTGAATCCCCACCAGTTTGAGGATCCTTTGGACCCCACCTTCTCCTTCCATGTACAGCAAAAAAAACCTGCCAGAGCACAAACAAGAGCCCTAGCCCCCATCCCCTGCCAGCAGGAAGAACTCAACACCACATCCAACATCCTGAAGTCCCTCAACCCTGCCAGAGGACTTTTTGATCAACCTGCTGCCCCCACCTTGGATCTTTCCACTCATTCCAGGGCTAACACCATCTCTGATGCCTCCTGCACTTGGAGTCAGACCACTGAACCTGAGCACCACACTTGGAAGACACCCCAACCCCTCCTCAACAATGACTGCCTATCCATCCACACCCTCTCCTACATCAATGAACTGGAGGACCATGGTGAGGAACCCACCCCTCAAGAAGGAGCCCAGAAGCTCCCCAGGGACCAAACCCCTCATCTCAACCCCCACCCTGCCCAGGAATATGCCCCACTCCCTTGCAATAATGCTCCAGTCCCCCTCTGACAACCCCCTGGCCCTGAAGCCACAAGAACTGCCCTTTTTCCAACACTGCCCCAACCTCCCTTCCCTAACTGACCCACCCACACTAATAATCTTGGACTGCTGACTCCTGGAGGACCTCCCTAGGCCCCAGAACCTCCTCTGGTTAATACAGGGCCAAACTCTGGTGGCAGACCCCCCAACAGCAGACCTCTGGGTGGATGGAGCCTGGCCATAGACAACTTCCCCCCCCCAGTGTGGGGGCAGGAACAACAATTATTACTACTACTACAATGCCAGACCCCAGCCCCAGAACCAGGACAGTCAGGATGACACCCATGATGCTCTGGCCTGGGAAGGAAGACTCAACATTCAGAAACTGGAACCTTTCAATGGCCAAGACCCTTGGAAGTGGCAGATCTTCCTGACACAATGTCTCATCATGTTTCAAGCTAAGCCTGTCACTTTTCAGCTTAAAAGCTCACAAGTAGCCTTTGCTGCCTTGTACCTGCAGGGCATCACCTTCAACCACTATATGGCACTGCTCCAGTTTGATCCTGGTAACCCAGTACTCTCCAACTGGCCTGCCTTCACTCAGGAATTCTCTGGTAAGTTCAGAGTATTTGACACAGTAGCAGAGGTGGAAGAAAATGTGTACAACCTCTGGATGCATGATAACAAACATTTTATGACCTTTATTACTTGGTTTGAATGGGAAGCCTATGAAACTGGCTGGAACTACAATGCCCTCCAGTTTGCCCTTTGCCATGCCCTCCCACAATGGATCAAGGACATTCTCCACCTTGCTCCCAAGCAACTCACATATAAGGGTTACAAAGCACTTATTACACAGATCAACCAGCATTACTGGGAAGACCAGAGCAAAAACCAAGGTCTGCAGAGCAACTGGAACATCTCTGGCAACCCTGGTTGGCAAGCCAGAGCAAGCAACAACAACTGGACCCTCACCCCCATGATGCCTGCTAACTCCATGCCCCATGTGCCCCCCAGACAAGGTCCACTCACCACAAACCACTCTCCTGGACCCTGCCCTACTGCCCAGCTCAATGCCACCAACCCCTGCAAGGCCCTGAACCCTCCAGACCCTGATCTCAGTGACCCTCCAGATCCCAATGATAGCCCAGACCCCCCTGACAATGAGGAAACCCTGGGTGCCAGCCAGATCAAAAGCAGACCCTGGGTCAATGTCCCAGCAGAGATGCAGGAGCAGTGACAGAAGGAAGGAGCATGCATTATGTGTGGTGAGCAGGGCCACTTCCTGAATGATTGCCTTAAACACCAGGTTATGGGACATGCCATCTGGACCATTGACAGGAGACAACTTCAAGTACCCATTCACAGAAGACAATCCTGCAGGCTAAGCCATAAAGACACCACACATTGTGGATCAGACTTCTATGTCCTCTTCACCCCAGCTAAAATTCCCCTGCACAATGGCAATCTCTCCCAGACACCTTCTCAGTAAATTACTCCTCACTCCCCACCTGCTCCCTTGACCTCCACACCACTCTCCCATTCCTCCACAGCTCTGCATCCTCAGGCTCCCTTAACTCTGGACCACTAAACTCCTGTCAACTGGTTGAACTCCACCCCTCTGCTTGATTAAAACAGTTGGACACCTCTGAGACCCACCCCCTGCCATGTCTTGCCCCTATTCAAAGTCTTGGGAAACTTCCTGGACATTCCCCATAACCAGTACACAGGCCTGGACTTTTATGACCTGGGCTCCACAGAGTTTCTCCACCAGTGCCCTACCAGTAATCTGCCCATGTGATTCACCCCCTGCCTCAACTCTGGAGGGAGGTCCTTGGGCATCTGTGCCAGCCCATCCTGGATCAATGTGAGTGCAGTGGAGGCCTCATCCAATAAGATCTAGTGCTCCTGGACCCAGTCTAAAGGAATGTCAGTGGGGTCAGGGGGAGGGAGGATGAAACTTACACATAATATTGGCCTGCCCCAACACAGCTTCATTTGCCAACCACTCCTCTCATCTCCTCCCTGCCTCCACATCCACCTGACATCTTTCCACAGCCCCCTGCCATTCCACCACTCTAACAGCCTGTGCATCCAACTGCCCCAACCACTCCCATAGCCCCCAAACCTCCAGAACCCCAGCATCAATCTCCCTTACTGCAGCCTCACAATTCCACCATGCTGCCTCCTGGTCCCTCCATGCTACCTCTCAATCCTGCCACACCACCTTGTTCTCCTCCCAGGCCCCCTAGAGCTCCTCTCCCCACATCACCAGTTGACCCTTCAGCTTGGCCACCCTCTATTAGAGCACCTCAACACTGGCCCCAGGCACCAGATCAGATGTCCCCTGGGGGCACACCAGCAATGCTCCCAATGCCAGTGAATACATGCAGATCCAGGGGGGCCAGCCATTGCCACCTCCCCTCAGGGCCTCTTGCTTGGCCCCACCTCCAGTAGAGGGAACACTCTGCATTTTCCCTTGTCCCTGGACAATGGGGCCCCCTCCCTACATCCACCCTGTGGTGGCCCTATCTTCTCCTGGGGTTGCCCCTCCCCCCCAGGGTGCATGGGCTGTGACACCCCTCCAGACACTCAGCCCCTCAGCCCCTCCTCCAACTGCTCTGAGACCCACTCCTGGTCTTATCCTTGCTCTGCTGTGATGCTCACTACCTGCCACTCCTAAGACACAGAACACCTCTCATGTCTCACATGACATGGCAGACAAATGGAGGAGTCATGGCAAGACCCTGCAGCAGGCTCCTTGAACTCACACCTCTCCCCACAATGAGCACAAGTAATGCACTAGACTGTCAGTTAGCTGGGGGCATGCAAAACATCAATAGGACATTGACTTACTGGAGCTTCCACCTGACACCATGCTAGGGCAGGAGGCTCCTGGATCTGCCCCACCACCTCCATAAACTGCTCTGCTGTGACCTCTGCCTGCCTGACCCTCTGGGCCTCTGGCACAGCTTGCACCTCCCCTGGCCCCAATACTGACCTTGGGGGATGCTCAAACAAACCAGGGGCTGACCCAGTGGACTGTCTGGGGCCCCCAGGAAGAGACAGGCTCCCAGAAAACCTGGCCACCATGAGGGACAACTCTACATGGAAAGGTCAGCAGGTTTCAACTCCAGACTAGAACACTTATAATGATGGTACATGGCATCCACTTAATGCTGATCCTGTTGCTGGTGATACTTGGCTCAGCATTCCTTGTACACTGCCCAGACATCAATGGCATTCTAATTGGATAGGGGAGGGTCAGAGACAATGAAGAAGAAGTAGGCATGGTAGATGGGGACATAAGAGGGTAACTATGATATGGGGGACATGTCCTGATCCCTTTTATTTTCTTCTGAGGAGCTTCTAGAAGGGAAGCCACCATGCTTCAACTTTGATTCCCACACCACCCCAGCTCTGGAGATCTCTCTGCATCTTGAAGGGTCTTGACACTGAAAGGGGGGGTGATGTCATGACCTGTCCCTGGACCCCTGCCTTGCCCCCAGACCTTGCCCAACCAAGCCCAGCAAGTCCCAGAGCACATCCCCCTCTTCTAACTTTGGCACCTGCTCTGGCAAACTCCAATGCTTCTTCAGGGATTCCCAATGCTTCTCTAGCATACTTCAGCGACTCCAATCAAGCCTCCTAAACCTTTCCAAGCTCCTGGACATCCCTGATGCATCTCCTGACCCTGGCCCACACTACTGACTTGCTCCCTCATCCAAGCCCCCCAACCATTTCCAAGCTCCTGGGCATCCCCAACACATCTCCTAACCCCAGCCCACACTACTGACTTGCTCTCCCATCACTCCAGGGCTTCCTGATGACTACAGCATGACCCAAGTTTCCATCAGTTTCCATCACCTGTGACTTATGCCCTGTCAGCTCCCATCAGAATGCTGCCACAGCCTGCCAACTGATTAGAACCAACACCCAGCAGCCCTGCATGTCTCTGAACTGACACCCAGAGGCCCCACATGTCTTTGTTGAGTCCCGCTGTCACCCGTGACCCCTGGAAGAGGTCCCATAGCCAGTATATAAGTCATAGAGCAGTATCTGTTATGGTAGCCTTGATATTGACCTGATTTACTGTTTTGTCTTGTGTGTTCCCATCTCATTGTTCCATCTTGTCAGTTTTGATCTTATCAGTTCCAATCTTATCAGTTTCCTTTCCCATCTTGTCTCTGTCTCTATTTCCTAAGTCTTGTCTTGTCTCATTCTCTCAGTTTCTTATCTTGTCTTGATGCTCTCTGGCTACATTCAACTCTCTTCTCATTGTCCCAACTCCTTCTCTCAACTCCATGACCTCCACAAACTTTCCTGCACCCTTAACTTGGAGCCTAGCCTCAAGTTCCCTGTTATTCCTAACCTTTGACCCCAGAACTCCATCTTGTACTGGCTCTTCACTCACCTGTTACTCCTGCTCCTCTGCACACCTTTCTGGAGCACTCCAGACTTCTTCAGAACACCTTTCCCCACTTTGTTCACCCAGTTTCACTCTTCTGGAGCTCACCAGAGCATGGGATTGTAAGTGTAGATGTCATGTCTGCCTAGTAAGGACTCACCCAGTGTAAGCTGAGCCCCTGGGTCAGTGGAACCTGACATAGGGCACCATTGAGGACAATCCAACCTTGATGAAAGATGAACATGACAGTTACAATCTGTCACAACCCATTCCCTAGAACCCCACCCCTTAGACCAACTCCTGGACTTCACTCCAGCCAAGCCCAGCAAGCTCCAAAGTGCATCTCTACTCCCCAAGAATCCCTACAACCCTCCTCCAACCTCTGCACCCACTCCAGCAAACTCTGATGCTTCTCTGGCAATCTCCAATGCTTCCCCCAGTAGGCTTCATGACCTCCCCAACCTCCCCCAGTGTTGGGTAGCTCTGACACTTCCTCTGCCTTCCCTGCCATGCATCACAGATATGCATCAAACACTGCCAACACCTACCCACTAGTCTTGCAATGCCCCCCATACCTAGACAGCCTGCCAGCCCCAGCCTTAGACCCATGGTTCTGGAGGAGGTCCCCCCACTAGTATTTAAGCCCTAGAGTAATATCAGTTACAGTAATCTTAATATTACCTACCTGCATACTGTTTCTAGTTTCTTATCATCTGTCTGTTTATGTTTTTCTGTCTTGTTGTTCCAGTCTCTTATCCTGCATTGTTTCAATCTTATCTTTTTCCTTTCTCATCTTGTCTTGTCTTGTCTCTTCTCTTGTCTCACCTTGCCTTGTCTTGTCTCTTTCCCTTTGCATGTTCCATCTCAAATCTATCTCTTTCATCTCTGACCTCCACCTCTATCTCTGTGTTCCTGAATCCTTCCCCACACTTCTGCCTACCTGCTTGGAGCACATTTCATCATGAATGCTCAATAAATAACTGGATGATAATGAACAAGGCACCTATAGAAAAGATGATCAAAGCATCAAGAAAGCTACCATTGAAACTGATATGGAAAACATGCCACTATAAAAGATGAGTTTCCATCAGTTGTACAGCTGCAGTCTGCACATAATGTTGTTCAGCCCTGTGGATACATTTGATACTGATAATTTGTCATGGATGCCTGTTGAGTTAGGCTGTTGCTGGCATGGTAGTCCCTGAGATCTAGAGAGATCTCATGGTTCAGCTATTTTTGGAAATCTGCCCAGCACTCAGGCAAGTGGTGGTGAATGCCTAGTATACTATATAATTGATTTGCAGTATAGGAAAGTTTGTATGTGCCATCTACATTCAAACTAGTCTTTGGCATAGAATTGCCTACCAGTATGTACAACATCTACATGCATACTGTTTTGCTTGTGTAAACTACATCTGTTTAGTCTACAAAGTGATTATGTATTTTGATACTGTCTTCATTGGCTTGAGCAAACAATATCATTCAGTGAGTCTAGTAAATACTGTGCTTGCTGACCTTTTCCTGCATATGGTCAGATCTACATTACCTGTACTATCACTGTCTTGTGTCATTTTGTTAACAGTTTCCATGCCATCATGGTATACACCCCCATTTTTTTTCAATATATCTACAGGTAAAATGATGTCCCTAAAATATATAACTTCTTTAATTACATATCTACAGTCCTCAAAATTTGTCCCACTCAACTTAACTTCCTGGTTGAAATCCAGATATACAGTAGACACATCAAACCTGATGACTGGTGGGAGGTGCAAGAAAGGTAAAGTCTGTGTAAGTCAAACCTTACAAATGTGGCAAGTCAATTTGGTGACCACTCATGGACCTGGGATACTTTCACTGATGGTTGATTGATCATTGTCCAAATATTATGATCTGTGCCTTCTTGGAGTGGGATATCCCTCTGGATGACTGGGCTATATCATGGTTGTACTTGAATAAGTTGTCTATAATTGAGTGTACACTGGTGTTACCCTCCATGGGAAATTCAAATGTATTGGATATCAAGAGTCTCCTTCTCAGTTCATCCCTTATAGTGTCAGGACAGTTGGGTGACTGATTGGGTAAATGTTGGCAGTTGATTTTAGCAATCAACTGCCCAACAAACAGTAGGTCTCTGACTGATAGTCTTCATCTTCTTGCCAAGTGCTGATTAATATATGAAATATGGTATCATATGCACAGCTATTGGCATTCTATTGAGGGCCTACAGGTCCCTCTAAGGGCTGCAGGTCCCTCCCCATCGAGACTTGGTGTTTTATATTGTGGATAATCTATTGATCCAGAAGCCTTTCTTTTAGCCTTGACAGGATACTCATTACCTGGTTGTTTCCTTTAGCAGGCACAAAGTAGCTTGTAGTGGTAGGGACATATTTAATAGGGGTTTTTCTGCTGACTATTTGCCAGTTAATATTAGGATAAGGCAAATTATTAAATGGATCTTTCCTGCTCCACTTTAAAGCTGGATGCATGTTGTGTGGCATATAGTTATCTCAACAGAGTTGAAAGGATGGGTGTTTCCTTGACTTGAATGATCAGTCCATAGAATTATTCACCAGCACCTCAACCTGTAAATGTGATATGGATATATGATCATCATTTGGGAGCCTGCACTTCAACTGCACACTGGTCTTAGTAATGGGTATGACATTCTTTGGGAGCCCATTTAGCTGGATTGTCTTTGGTGGATTTTTTAGTAGCACAAACAACACATCCAAGGTGCACTGACCTGATGTAACTATACCATCTTTTCATCCATACACACAACCTTCCTGACCATTGGTTATGCATGGCTTTGTGGCTACATCATTCCTGATTATAATTGGAAAACCCACACATAAAGACAGCTTACCAGCTACAAGTCCTGAGGTGGAAGATGGTGTCTGCTCTCACAGTGCACTTTGAATAGACTTAGATAAATGGACTCTGGCTGTACCTTGACCTTTACCACACTCAACTTATATTTGTACCATCTGGTGGAGAGAGGGTGTCCTCACTATAGAAGTCAATCAGACATTGATTAGTTTCTAAAGCAAATATATGTGCTCCTGGCATATTTATAGCATCTTTATGTGTGTTCTGAGCAGTAATGATAGAAATGTTGCAAAATTCACTGTTCAACAGACTATATTTACATGTCTGTTAGCATATGCACCTACTCTTTAGAAATACTATGTTCAATTGAGTACATGCTTTGTACCTCATATTTTCTGGCCAGTTCTAAGCACAATTTTTTTTATCTTCTGTAGACTGTTTCCTCTGTCTCATGTTCTCATGCAGAATAATGACAGTTGTAACTTGCTGCAAAGTAGCCTTACCTATGGCTGATTCTTGGCCCTTCAGATTGGTTGTCCTTAAACCAGTAGTCTGGCTGTATAAGGCAGCATGTTCTTGACCAGCTGTCACAACCCATCTCTGGACCCCTGGGCCTCAAGCAACCCTAACAGCACAAAATACACACCACTCCCCCTCAAACCCCTTGAACCCCCATCCACCCCTGGCACCTGCTATGGCTTACTTCAACATTTCTCTGACAAACCACAGTGCTTCTCCTGGTTGGCCCCATCACTCTCCCATCCTCCACCAAAAACCCAGGTAACCCCAATACTCCTCTTGGCTCCCCAGCACACATCATGCATCCACATCAAGGTATCACTGCAACCTACCTACCAGATCAGAACTGACACCTACCAGACCCTGCATGGCCCCAATGAGCCCCAACCTTAGACCCATGGTCCCAGAGGTCTCCCATCAGTATTTAGATTGTAGAGTAATATCAGTTACAGTAGTCCTGATATTACTTATGTTTGTGCCCCATTTTTTGTTGTTGTTCAAGTCTCTTTGTCTCTTTACCATCTCAATCTCATTTTGTTTTTATTATCAACTTGTGCCCATATTGTGTTGTGTTGTCTCATCTTGTTCTCATTGTCTTTCTTGCCTTATCTCATCTCAATTCTATTTCATTTCATCTCTGGCCTCTATTTCTGCCTCTGTGTTCCAGTGCTTTTCTCTGCCACTCCACATACTTACTTGGATCCTGTTCTGAGTTATCCTCAAGGTCTGTGTAAGGGAACATCAGCTGTGAATAGTCCAAGCCAAGCCCACCACTCATGACCTGACACTCCTGTCAAGAGGTGAGCAACAAGCAGGCTAGCCTAGGGCATGGCAGTCAAGGGGCAAGCATCCAGCAAGAGGCAAAGGAGGAGGGCAAGGCAGAAGGCAAGGGGCTGCGCTGCACTGGCTGAGCTTACAGTTACACTAGTGAATAGACCCAGAAGTGATGTTATTGTTAGGACTGGTAATATTCTATCCCCAGGCCATTCCTATATACTATATCAGCTAGTATAATGACTACTACTAAATGACTAAGAGGGGGCCACTGACTATGGGCTATGGACCAAGTGGGCTGGTATATAATAGGAGTAAGGTAAGCAACAATAATCAGCAATGAGTAATGCCAAGACAAAGGTGTAACTAAGTATGACACATAGAGTGGGTCTTAGGGGTCAGAGACAAGCTGACCTGTCAGGTGATGGTGCCAAGACAGAAGGGGAGTAAGAGAGGGCTGGGTGGCCCTGAGGACAGCTAGATAGAGTGCCAAACCCTGAGGCTAGGCCTGGCTAGAGGTAGAATTGGTACAGAGACAGTGTGTTCCCCCTAAGAGATAGGGTTACTTCCCCACTTAGCTGCCCATGGATGGACAGGATACAAGACAGAGATTGGTTCCCTTACAGTCTGATCACTTTATACCTGACCCCTCTTTGAACCCTGGTCCCACTCCTTTCACTTGCATGACCCATACATCCCTGCCTTCTTCATAGCCACCTCCAAGACCTTGTACCTTACACTCTAATGCTCACTCCTTGCTTGCACTGCTCCTTGCACACCACTGGAGTTCCTTGGACTTACTTGGATCATTCCAAAGACCCTGTCTCTTCAGTTCCTTGTGTCTGAAGCTTGCCAGAGCATACATTATACATGTAGATGTCATGTCTGCCTAGTAAGGACTTGCCTAGTGAATCTGAGCCCCTATGGTCAACAGAACCTGACACCAGTAACTGGAGGAAGCTGTGCAAAATTGCAACCAATACTATATTTCTACCACCAAAAGGCAATGGACATTGTCTGATATATGAGCAAGATGTGCAGATATTCTATACAGGTCATGGCATGGAAGCATAAAGACCTCATTAGAAAAAGTGTACTCTATATCTGTCATCCAAGTTTTAATCTGTGACATCTATCCTCTAGAAATGTTGGTCATATCATTTATACCATCAAGTATGGGCCATTGCCAGCACAGTGGACCCAAGATCTAAACCATTAAGTATGCCATGTAATAATACACACATATTTGATATTGGTAGTGCAATATATATGGCTAGAAATTCCAAGATACATATGCATAGTATTTGGTATGTTATATACAATGTGTCTAACCACAAACTCATGTATGCCTTCTAGATTGATTGTCTAGCCTGTGCACCTGAAATAATGCCTTGGCATCCTCTACACTAAATCTGTATGGGCATATCCCTGCACTGCTGGTCAGATGTAAATACTATGGGAGGAGAACAGAGTTGCAAATAAAAGACTGTATATATAGAACACCTGGGAGTATCAATATAGTGGAGACTGAGAAGTGAGATGAAGAGACTGACAATGTGAGTCTGGTACACCTCTGTCCATTAAAGCATTATCTTTTGGTGGATAAATAGATTTCAATGAGATTTCAAATGTCATTTGGACTTGTGAACATTCCAGTCTCTGCTCTGTCACATTATATCCTGGATAATATGGTCAACCAATTAAATTATGGTCAAACAATTAAGGTGTTCATCAAAAGAATTAAATAAAAAGGCATACACAATATGATATAGTTTTGCAACCACTGCACCATCTAGAACTTTGCATAGTTAAAGACTTGCAACAATAAGCACATCTATCTTTGGGCAGCTAAACAAACAGATGTTTACATGAGTATGTTCAATAAATATACAATGTTCTGTATAAGTGGCCACATTTTCCTGACTGCCTATTCCTTCTGTTGCTGTAGCTGCAACAAAGCCAAGCAGAGCTGTGGACTAATACCAGAAGAATTTAACCAGGACAATAGAGTAGCAGCATGGGGAAAACAAGTTGAAATTGATTGATATACTCATTGTAGTGGCAGAGAGTGTGTGACCAATAGCCCATATAGATATACCTTTTCAAAGACTGACTAACCTTTCATAAGATCCACATATAAAGTGATCAGACATAAAGAAGTTACACCAGCATTGACAGATGCAGACCAATGAACTTGGGAGGGAAGGTTTGCCTATCTGGGATATGACAAGGCCTATCTATAATTGTTTTGAGGGGTGACAAATATTCAGTAGGTGATATAAGCTATAGGTAAGGAATGTATAAGTCAATATGTACCTTAAATGCAAACCATTGAGAGATGTATCCTCACCATGTGCTAAGATGAGAATTCAACAAGGAATAAAAGACAGTCTGATTGTTTGTTTGGTCTGTGGAATTGATAAAATAAGAAACTTACAGGTATAAGACCAGGAGATTTTTTCAGTATATGCCTTTGCCATCATGTCCAAAAAATGACTACATAACATTACCTATTCCCTGCTGGTTGTCTAGCAGCATGTACACAACAGCAGTTGCCAATCTACCTTGACAGGTCATCATATCCATGTTCTGTATTGATGTGCACTCCTTCAGCATACAATTACCTGTTTCAATTCCATCATAATACCATACATCACTAGATATGTTGATAAACTGGGAAGTAAAATGATGCTCACCAAAATATGGAACATCTTTCAGTGTGTATGACAATTGATGAAGTGTGAATCCAAGGCTACTATCCCAGAGTCTATTAATACATCAACAGATAAAACATCTAGGACAATGAAAGGGGAAGTGTATAGAAATTCCAGGTTTTATACAAGGTGAGGAAAACAGTAGAAGCAAGTGTATTATATGATGAGAATATATATGAAAAAAGACAGGAAAATGAGGACAGAAAAAGCCACCTGGTGAATGATATTAAGGAATAATGATATTAATTTGCATAATGTTTTAGTCACAAGGCAAATAATTTTGAAGACAAATTTTTAGTCAAATGGATGAATGGATGACATGATGTTCATGGCCACATGGCAAAGAATTTTGAATACATGAATCACATGATGTTTTTGGTCACATGGCATACAATTTTGAAGACAAGATTTTGGTTGGATGAATGATAATACCTCGATCTACTATTCTAGATCTCAGAACCAAACATCAAATGGTAAGTGGAACCACTGATCAATGAAAGTCAGTGCAACCACCAGTAATCTCTTGCCCTTACTACTGCCTCCATGTTTGTCAGGGACAGGACCAAGGGGCAGATTGATCCTGAAAGACAAGGATGGAGTGTGGAGAATTATGACAAACTCAAAATTTGCACTCAAATAACTGCAGACAATTGTGTTAGTAAATTTAAGAAGTTACAGAGACAGAACTGCAGCATGCAATTCATGATTGTATTCATAGGACCCAGCAGTATAACCAATGGCCATGACAGAGTTGAGAGGAATCTCCATCTTATTGCCATTGAAAGGCTGCCAGGATGAAAGGTCATCAAAGTTCTGTGGAGTGAAATGGAAAGGCTGAGTACATCTGCCATCATTCATGATCTTGGTATGCACATCAAAGATAGGAACTTTGGTCATAGAAACACAATTAGAGTGGGGAAACATAATGAAAGCACAATAATAACATACTAACTTCCTCATAGTTGAGTGTAAGGATGACCTCTGGGAGTGATGGCTAAATCATGCAGCTAGCAGAGGGGAATCCAAAGTATATTAGAAATGGGAACAGCTGTATAGGCATCTGGAGTTAACCAAAAGTGCTCAATGAGGGATCACAGTAAGTTCCAGGGGTTTTCCAAAAGGGAAATGGCCTCCAAAGATCTCCAGGGATCTGGAGAATGCCCTGGAGTCATCAAATGAGCCTTGGGGAGTTTGGAATGAGTCAAGAAGAGTTGGCTTAGGTTGGGCATGGAGGTCCAAAATGGAAGTCCCCTGACATTGAGGACACAACTCCACATGTTCAATACAGGGTCTAACATGACTTTAGGAGCCCCTGTGTAAGTGAAAAGACCCTTGTTACTGGTCATGGCTGGCTTCTTAGGAGAAGGCATGCCATAACCATTGCTTGATGCCATCACAGGTGTTGCAACTGATATTGTACACAGAAGTGAGTATCTGGCCAAATATAAGATCAAAAGATCTGACATAAGAACATGTGATCAAACAAGTCCTATACATTCATGTGAATTATGTAGATACAAGATGAAGTGATTAAAGACCTTTGATCAATGTCTATGTAAGTGACATGTCCCTCAATCAACCCTCTATACATCATGACACAACCCCTGGCCAGTGGCCATATCACATTTGCTTTGTTGCATTGTTGACAATGGCCCCATTGTCTCTCACTATTTGGACATTGTATATATTTCTAGCTATGCTTCACTTTCTCCTTGTCCTGCTTCCTTTGCCTACTCACATAGAGCTTGTCAGGTTTGTACTACCTACATCCTGCTTCCTTTGCCTACTCACACAGAGCTTGTCAGTCCATTGGACTTGGCTTTTGTTTTTGCAGGACTCTTTTTTGGCAGGCACCACACCTTTGTTGGGTCATTTTTGCCTCCTGAATGGTCAGTCTGCCCCAGCAGGCTACTGCCCACCTCTGCCATCTCCACCTCCCATGTCACCATTGTTGGGCCTCCCATCACTCACACCATCTCCAACTCTACCATCCCACATGCCAGAGCTTGATCCACTGGCTTTGGGCACTGATGGTGCAGATCCACAGCAGCCACAGGACTCACCAATGCAAGGCAATGATGCTGCACTGGCAGGCATGATGACCATGTTTTGAGCCCTCACTATCTTTGCAAGCCAGTCACCAGGCCTCACATCATCCCTGGCTGCCAGAATGCAGTTGATTCCTTTATTCCCAGCATTTGTGTCAATGGATCAGTCTCCCACTGGTAAGTTGTTACCTGCCCTCTTCTCTGCCATTGAGACAGGCCTGCTGCTGGACATTGCCCACCATGAGTTCTGCCCCATGGATTTATGCAAGCTGGACCCAGCCTCAAAATTTCAACATGCAGACATGGAGCATACAGACTTGAGCCCCTCTCAGACTACAGGTACTAGGGACTATCCAGCCCTCCACAACCTCTTCATTCCTCTCTCCACCTACTTCTCTGTCTTACAAGCTTTTGCAGCATCTTCTGGCAATGCACTTGCACCTGATGAACCTCAATCAGAAGTATGAGTGGTTGGCAGTACTCTAGTACCACATCCACTTCCACCTCAGTCACCAACAGGAGATGCTTGCAGGTTCCTATGCTGGCTGGGCCAAGCCAGATGACCTCCTGATGGAATTCTGCCTAGGCAATGCATGAGTGCTGAGTACTTCATGCAGGTCTGCTGGGAAGCACAAGTGTGATGTCACCTCAGAGGTATGCTTTGCATACAATAAAGGAACATGTACCACATCCCCATGCCCAGATGGCCACATCCACAAATGCCATAAATGCAGTGGCAAGGATCACATAGAGAAGGACTGTAAGAAGACATGAGGATATGCAGTGGTGGGCTTGGAGCCCACCAAAAAGGTTCTATCTATGGTCTTGGCTTCATCTTTCCCACCTCCCCCAGAATTCTTGCCCAACCTCACTAATTCTCATCTCTTCCCTCTGGGCCCACTGCCTTCACTATGTCCCAACTCTGATCCACATTGTAACTCTGTTTCCATGCTACACCCTTCCTGATCCCTAGTTTCATCACCTCTTGTCTTCAATGCATGGCAATATTTTCTACATGACTATCCTGATCCTAAATCAGTGTCATCAATTCTCAATATAATTAAATTTGGTGCTGACATTGGATTCATTGGCAAGCAGTGCCATCAGTCATGCAAAAATCTTAAGTCCTCTCTCAAGAACAGCAAGTTTGTGGAAGCATCTGTCCTTTCCCTCATCAAGCAATCCCATGCTGCAGGCCCCTTCAATTCCCCACCTTTCCCAAACTTTCACTGCTCACCACTGGGTGCAGTCAGATGCAAAAGGAACCCAGGGAAGTTGCATCTGATCAACCACCTTTCATGGCCTGAGGGCTCTTCAGTCAATGATGGGATCCCAGATAGGGAGGGTCACATAGTTTATGACATGTTTGTGAAAGCTCTGGAGGATCTCCATCAGCTTGGTTGTGGTGCAGTAATGGCTAAACTTGATCTCAAGGATGAATTCCATCATATCCCCATACAAGCTGAAGATTGACATCTTCTTGGTTTTAGGTGGGGCTCAAAGCTCTATTATCTCATTGTATTGGCTTTTGGTCTCAAATCTGCACCCTACATCTTTAACCTCTTTGCTGAGGCTTTGCACTGGATTATCCAGTGCTACATTCTGGCTTCTCTCCAGCATTATCTTGATGATTTCCTCCTCATGTTCTCCCCTTCCACTCCCCCCTCAATTCCCAATGCTGCTATCAAATGGGCTTCCAGTCTTGGTAGGGAGCTGGGGCTCTCCTTTCAAAACTCTAAAACAATATGGCCAACAACCAGAATTGAATTTCTTGGGCTTGAGATTGATTCTGAGGCAATGGAAGCATGGCTTCTCCATGACAAAATGGCTTTCCTGATGGAGCTGCTAGATGATTGGTCATCATAGTGGAAGTGCTCCCTTCATGAGCTGCAGGAACTCACTGGTTTCCTGCAGTTTGCATCCCAAGTTATACCCCAATCATGGGCTTTCCTCTATTGTCTTTTCAATTTTGCTGGCTCATTCAAGTCCCCACTTGCAACACGCCACATTCCCAAATCTGCAGCATCAAACATTCACTAGTGGAAGATATTCAGCACTCATTGGAATGGCATCATGCTCATAGCTCCATCACATCCCTCCCTATCCATCCACACAGATGCAAGTGGGAGAAAAGGCATTGGGGGAGTTATATCAGACCAGTGGTTTTTGGCATGGGTTCCCTGACACTTCCACAGCCATGATATCCAGTTCAAGGAGATCTTTGCTGTCCTCCATGCAATTCTGTGCTGGGGGGATGCATGGTGTGGACATCACATTACCTTCTTCTGTGACAACTCAGCAGTGGTGGCATGGCTCAACTCAGGAACAGCAAACTTGGTCCACAGCATGCAGGTCTTGAGGACCATTATCATGCTTGCAGCTTGTCTTGAATTTTCATTTTCTTCTCTTTGGGTATGTTGAGCAAGGATTGCAGCATGTGTTGGGCTCACATGATGATAATCACCGCAGAGGGAAAAGGGCAGGAGAAAAAGGAACTGCACAGTTGCAGATAGATTATCGGATACTGGATGCCGGACAGACCTCAGTCATTATCACAACCGACTGAGGTATGTCTCTAGTCATTTAACCACACAGTACTTAGCTGATAACGTATATTAGTCTTGTATCTAACAGGTACATATATCAATACACAGTCATTATCACAACCGACTGAGTCTTGTATCTAACAGGTTATAGGTCCCGTTGCCACTCAGTAAACTCGAAAATGACTCACAAAATTTTTTTTCCTGAACACCAAAACAAATAAAAGACACCAACCAAAAAATGTCTCAGAACCCCTCACTATTCCTGCTACCAGCAGAGGAAAGATTTGATGGATCGAACTGGGTGATGTTCAAGACAATGATAACCGAGGCAGCACAAGGCTGCGGCCTACTCGACTACCTAACCAGGGTAATCATGAACCCACTGACCAGAGAAGGTATTAAAGGGGAGAAAGACCAAACAATGAGTACCACCCCTGCCCCAGAGATGAAGTGGTGGGGTGCCGCCAACCCCACTGCAGACAAATGGCAACAACATGATGCCTATGCAAGGAGCATGATTATTCTGAACATCATTAACTCTGTAGGAGCTGGCATGAGGATGGATGGCACTGCAGCCAATGCATGGAGATCACTCACTATGCTTCACAATGCAAAATCTGACCTTGGCCTGATCCATGCCAAGGAAGAGCTCAACGCAATCAAGTACACTGATGGCATGAGTATTGAAGTGCACTTCCGATTGATGTGCACAGCATGGGCCAAGGCCAACGACCAGGGGGCAGGCATTGACGACCAACAATTCAGAGCCTACATAATCAAATCCATGCTGATGTCATGGGCCACAGTCACTGGCTCTCTGCTAGAAGAAAAGTCATCAGCCACAGTAAT
Source organism: Termitomyces sp. DKA64 (assembly GCA_017657295.1). Taxonomy (NCBI): domain Eukaryota; kingdom Fungi; phylum Basidiomycota; class Agaricomycetes; order Agaricales; family Lyophyllaceae; genus Termitomyces; species Termitomyces sp. DKA64. The sequence continues at coordinate 639 of JAGGAV010007947.1, read as the reverse complement.
AACTCACCTAATGACACACACCTTACTCCTGCACAGAGCATCAGCCATTGCCCCAGCAAAAAATGCCCAGGCACTCATTGCCCAATCTGGGAAACAGCCCAACAGAAGTAAACCCACTTGTACAAACACCAACTGCGGCCGAACCAGGCATATGGCAGACAAGTGCTTCCGCAAGGGCAGGGGCATGGATGGCCAATACCTGGACTGGTGGAGGAAGGGCAAGAGTGCGACTGGAGCCCAGACCGGCAGTACTACATTGCCCCCAGACATGACCATGCCACAGGCCAACTCAGCGATGATCTCAGCGACCAATTCAGATAACCCCCAATGTCTTGCATTCTTGACCCTGACAAGTGCCACTGCGGGAGCAAATAGAACAACGTATGCAGATTCCGTGGCGAGCCAGCACTTCTTCACAGATCAAGATGACTTCATCACTTACGGGCCGCCTGATGCAAGCAACAGGACTGGAATGGCAGCAAAAGGGATGTTCAGAGTGCTGGGGTGCAGTAGAGTATGCAAGTGGGTCAGATTTGGCAATGAAACAGTGGAGATTACCTTTGAGAATGCATTGCATGCCCCCGATCTTGCCCACAATCTAGTGTCAATAGGCTCACTCGTCAGGCAAGGAGTGAAGCT
>JAGGAV010007946.1:0-27449 GCA_017657295.1 Termitomyces sp. DKA64 | reverse complement strand
AGAATAGACAGCTGTCTAGGATGTCTTCCACCTCATACTCCTCACTGTTGTTGACCACCACTAGAGGAGGCAGAGGTGTTGGGTGTCATCCTAGGATAGGGTCTACTGGGGCCAGAGTCAGTTTGACCATGTTGAAGACTGGATGAAGCTGGTGCATTCCTGCAGGGAGCTGGAGTCAATAAGCTAGGGGCCCTACCTGCTATTCTACCATAAAGGGTCCTAATTGTCAGTGTGAGAGCTTCTTCAACAGCTGTGTGGTCATAATATTGGAGGCATCCAGATAGACTCAATCTCTGGGCTTATACTGGGGCACTGGAGTCCTTTCATGATCATAGTACCATGTCATCTTTCACCTTTGCCAGCACTGCCCAGGCTTCCTTCTGTGCAATCTTCATCTGACCCACAAACTTGTTTACAGTCTCATTCTCCAAAGATCAGGCCTAGGGTTCAAAGCCCATGTGCACATGATGTCCAGTGTCCAGAAAGAAGGGTGAATGCTGGGTGGCCATGTGAACATGGTTGTTGTATTGGAACTTAGCAGCAAGGAGGAATTTATCTCAGTTGTCCTAGCACTCATTGCAGAAAAGACAGAGGTATTGTTTGAGCTCCTGGTTCATGTGCTTGGTTTGGCCATTGGACTGCAGGTAGTAGGTGGTGAAGGTGTGCAGCTTCATGTTGAGTAGCTGATAGAGCTTCCAAGTGAAGTCTACCATGAATCATGGGCCCTGGTCAGAGATTTAGGCATTGGAGAGGCTATGCAGCTTCCAGATATTCCTCCAGTACAGGTTAGCAGTGCCCATGGCAGAGCAAGTGGTGTGGGTAGGGATGAAATGTGCTCAGTTGCCATAGAGGTCCACTACTACAATGATGGTGTTATAGCTGTGAGCATTGGAGAATTCTATGATAAAGTCTACCAAGGCAATGCTCCACTGCTCTGCAGGGATAGGCAGGGGATGCAGCTGGCCAGAGGAAAGGCAGCATTGGGGCTTGGTCCAGAGACAGAGGTCACATGTACTAATGTAAGACCCAATATACTAGGACATCTGGGGCCACCAGTAGTTCCAGGACACCAGCTCTAGTGTTTTCCACTGGCCAGGGTGTTCTGTAATCCAGGAGTCATGATGTTGCTCTACAATCCTCTAGTGGAGCTTTAGGTCATTGGGCACATAGATATGATCCTGGAAGGTCAGGAGTCTGTCACAGATGGTCCATTTGTCCACACAGACTGATTTGACATCAGTGGTGCATCAAGACTTGAGCACTCTGGCTGCCTGAGCAACCAGTTCCTCCTGCAGACCATTCCAGTTGCCCTGCCAGATATCCTGGAGGATCTCTACCTCTGCCCCCTTGATGGCTAGGCCTTCCATGGCTCAGATTGCAAACAACTCAGGCTGGAGAAGCACAATGTTACTGTTGTCATCTTCCCTAGTGCTGTGGTCTGCTCTCCAGGATAGAGCATCCAGCTTCCCCATGCTTCAGCCTGGTTTGTGGTGCAGCAAAAAGTCAAAGTTGGCTAAATAGAGAAACCACTGGGCCTGTCAGCAATTGAGCTTCTTAGCTGTCTAGAAATACTTGAGGTTCTTGTAATCTGTCCATACTTCAAACTTATGCTGCATGCCCTCCAGTGTCAGGTTCTGCTGACCTGGGGGCTCAGCTTATACTGGGTGAGTCCTTACTAGGCAGACACAACATCTATGCTTATGATCTCATGTTCTGGTAAGCTCCAGAAGAGTGAAACTGGATGAACAAAGTGGGGAAAGGTGCTTTAAAGAAGTCCAGAGTGCTCCAGAAGGGTGTATGGAGGAGCAAGGATGATGGACAAGTGGGGAGCAAGTATAATACAGAGCTCCAGAATGGTTAACAAGAATAAAAGGAGAATTTGGGGTTGGGCTCCAAGTTAAGGGTGTGGGGAGGGTTTTGGAGGTCATGGAGTTGAGAGAAGGAGTTGAGACAATAGGAATAGAGTCAAATGTAGCCAGAAGAGTCAAAACAAGATAAGAAACTGAGGAAACAAGACAAGACAAGACTTAGAAAATAGAGACAGAGATGAGACAAGAAGAAAACTGATAAGACCAGAACTGATAAGATCAAAACTGACAAGACAGAACAATAAGATAGAAACACACAAGAGAAAACAGTAAATCAGGTCAATATCAAGGCTACTGTAACAGATACTGTTCTATGACTTATATACTAACTATGGAATCTCTTCTGGAGATTGTGGATGTGATGGCAGGACTCAACAGAGACATGCAGGGCTACCAGGTGTTAGTTCTGATTAGTTGATGGGCCACAGCAGTATTTTGATGGGAACTGATAGGACACAGGTTGTGGGTGATGGGGACTGATGGAATCTTGAGTCATGCCATAGTCATCAGGAAGCCCTGGAGTGATGTGATGGATTGAGGGAGCAAGTCAGTAGTGTGGGCCAGGGTTGGGAGATGCATTGGGGATGCCCAGAATCTTGGAAATGGTCAGGGGACTTGGTAGGGTCTGTGGAAGATGTGGCTGGAGTCCATTGGAGTCACCAGGGTATGCCAGGGAAGCATTGGGAATCTCTGGAGAAGCATCAGTGTTTGCCAAAGTGGGTGCTGAGGATAGGAGAGGGTTGTAGGGGTTGAAGGGGGAGGGGGATGTGCTCCAGGGCTTGCTAGGCTTGGTTGAGTGAAGTCTGGGGGTCTGGGGATGGGTCATGACATTCAGAAGATGCTGCCATTTCTTGAAGGACTGGATGATGGCCAGCATCTCCTTGTCATGGATTTCATAGTTGTGTTTGACTATTTTCAGACTCTTTGAGTAGAAGGCCACCAGATGCCACTTTCCATCCTCTTGGAATTGTTGTGACAGAACAGCTCCAGTGGCAAAGTTGAAGCTGTTGGCTTCCACCCAGAAGGGGGAGTCATCATCTGGGAACAGGAAGACAGGTCTAGAGGTGATAGCACACTTGAGATTGTCAAAAGCTATCTGTTCCAAGGACTGCCATCTCCAGGCAGCATCCTTAGCAGTGAGGTTGAATAGTGGTCAGGCATGATGGGAGAAATCTTGGATGAACCTCTGGTAGAAGTTAGTAAAACCTAAGAAGGCCTGCACTTCCTTCTTGTTCTTGGGCTCTGGCCACTCCACCACACCTGCCACCTTCACTGGATCCATCTCTGTGGCTCCATGCAAGATGATCAACCTGAGATACACAATCTGGGTTTGCTTAAACTCACACTTCTCCAGTTTGAGATAGAGTTGGTGAAGGCAGAGGCATTCCAAGACAATGCACATGACCTAGCAGTGCTCCTCTAGCATTTTAGTGTAAATGAGGACATTGTTGAGGTATATGTACACTATGCCTCCTGCTATCAGGTACCAGAAGATGTCATTCATCATCATCTGGAAGGTGGCAGGGCTGTTGTTGAGTCTGAAGAACATGATGAGAGGTTTGAACAATCCCCAGTTGGTCTGTAAGGCAGCCTTCCACTCATCTCCCTCCTGGATCCATATGTTGTTGTAGCCTCACTGAACATCCAATTTGATGAAGTATCACACACCCTAGAGATTGTTGATGAGCTTGGAGATGAGAGGGAGGGAGTAGCAGTTCTTCACCATCATGGTGTTAAGCACCCAGTAGTTCTGGACCAGTCAGAGGGAGCCATCCTTCTTCTTGATGAAGAAGACCAGAGAGGCCATCAGGGATTTAGAGGGGCAGATGCAACCAGAGACTAAGTTCTCCTGCAGGAAGGCATTGAGTTTGTTTTGCTCCTTTGGCACCAGTGAGTAGACCTTACAGCTAGTGGGCTTGGAGTCCAGTATCAATTTGATGGTGTGGTCCCACTGTTTGTGCCCTAGAAGCAAGTCAAATACAGCCTTGGAGAACACATCCTTGAATGTGTGGAGATATGGATGTATAATGTCCTGGAGCTCCTGGGGCACAGAGTTAGCTGCAAAGGCCTGGGCCAGCTGCTAAGAAGTGGTCTGACTGGCCTGGATCTCTGTGATAGAGGGTGGGGAGCATAGGGTAGTGGTGTATATCTGATTTCCAATCTCCACTGCTCCATCTGGAGACTCTGGGTCATGCAAGGCACAGAACTCCCCTGGCAGATCCTCCTCTAGGGCCCCACCACCACTCCAGTTGTCCTCATAGAGGGCCTCTCTATGAGGAAACACCAAGGGCAGGGGGTCCAGAAGATCTAGATCTGTGAAGGGAAAGTGGCCTACACAACAAGCCTGAATGGCCATGTGCTCCTGATTCCTGACCTTGGTGGTGCAGGTGGCACACCTCCAGGAACATTGGCTCATGGTCACCTTGCTCTAGGCCCAGTCTACTTTGGGGTTGTGCTCTCAAAGCCAGGTGAATCCAAGGATCATGTCCTGCTTACCCAGGCTGGTAACAGCAAAAACAGCCTGCTTTGTGTGGTTCCAGTAGCAGAGGATGAGGTTGACCATAGAGTTGATGGCCCTGGCCTCATTGGGCATTCCATTGATGTTGAACACAGGAATAGGCTGAGACAGCAGCTGCATGGTCAGGCAGTGGTGCCAGACAAGCTCTGAGTCTAGGAACAACCTTGTGGCACCACTATCCTGGAGGGCAGTGACTCTGTGGGCCTGCCAGGTGTCTGTAGTCTCAATTTCCACATCAAAGTGTAGGGAATTTGCTGAGGGGTTTGCAGCTACCATGTATCACTGGGGCAATTGGCATTCCCATGCAAGATGGCCTGGATGAGGTCTGCCTGGCATCTGTGGGCCTGACTTGGAGTCTGGAGTTGGTGTTTGTACATCTGGAGAGGAGTACTGAAGTTCTGTTGTCTTAGGGTCATCAATATCAATGGAATCAATTTCATTTTCTATCAACAGACATGCAAACCAGTTAGTACTTGGCAGCAGAGGCATACATCTCATCTGCTGCTTGACTGAAAATCCTCCTCCAGACCTGGGAGGGGGGCACAAGCATCACTCTCCTCTGGGGTCAACTCCAGTGCCAGCTTATTTGGTGAAGGGTCTCCAGCCACATCCTTCGCAGCCAACAGCTGCAGGAGAGGCTCCTCCTGCTCTGCCATGGAGAGGTAATGTACTTCAAGACTCAATGGGCAGTGCTGCACAAAGTGCCCAGGTTTCTGTCATCTCTGGCACAGCAGCAGCATAGCATGGCACTGCCAGGTGGCATCAATGTCTATGGGAATGCCCAGCAATAAAGGTCATGGGGCAGAGCTGGCCAGAGCAGAGGCAGGTGCCAGGAGAGTAGGGATGGGGAACTGGAGAGTGGAGACAGAGGCAGGGCAGTGAGTCAGGTGCATGTGATGTAGCTCCCAACAAATACTCATAAGCTGCCACTGGTCCCAGGCCATCTTATATCAGGAGGCAATTTCCTCATTGTCTGGGCAGCCCTCAGTGAGGCTGTTGATGCATTCCAGCAATGCAGGGTGCAAGCCATCCTGGAATGTGAGGCACAGTTGAAGGCTGTTGGGGTAGACTGCTTGCTTGACTAGTTCCCAGAAAGAGTCAATATACTCATCCAGCATCTGTCTCCCTTGCCTATACTACTCCCAGTCACATAGCACTAAGGCTGCAGTTTTAGTGGGGTCAATTAGAAAGAACTCTGCCCAGAAGTCCTTTTCAAAGGCTGCCCAATCTGCAAAACTCCTGACACCTCTGGGGCATCAAAACACCTATAGCACATAGGTGAAGGCCCACCCCATTTTGATGTATGATAAAACTCAGGCTATTTTCAGTGCATCAGAATCAAAAGCATCTCTACTGAGATGAATGTATGTGAGGCAGGACTGGAGAAAATGCTCTCTGCCAAAGCAGTTGCCCTTATATACATCTGGAAGCATGGGATGGGGAATACATGCTTGGGGGCTACCAGAGCTGCCAGGAAGGCAGCAGGAGCCACCAGGGGTGTTTTTATAGCTGAGAGGGGCATGGAGGTAGGGGTCAGGTGCTCTAGTAGTGCTTGGAGAGACTGGAAGATGAGTTCAGTGGTTTGGCAGAGGGTGAAGAGTTCAGTCGTGTAATGTATAAGGGAAGATTGGGTCAATTTCACCTGGTTCTCTAGGTGTAGCAGGCAAGTCCAGGCCTTATCCTGTAGGGCTGGGGCCTCTAAGGGACTATCTGAATTGGTGAGCTGAGACATAGCATTATGTGAGTGCTTAAGCCTGGTGGGGAAGGGACAAATAGTGGCTTGAAGATTCCATGCAGGCTATGAGAAGCTTCCAGACCAGGATAAGAGACTTGTTCTGCTGTAAGGGCAACCTTTGGGAGCAATGGCTACATCATGCAGCTAGCAGAGGGGAATCCAAAGTATATTAGATATGTAATAGATAATACAAATAGTAGACTAATCACCTAGCAGAGAGGAATCTAAAGAGAACAAGTCTAAGGATCTCCTCTGCTTGGTGCAGTGCATCAGGGGGCAGCAGAGGCATGGAAACAACTGTGTAGGTGACCAGAGTTAGCTAAAGTATGCAACAATGGATCACAGAAAGTTCTGGGGGTCTCTGGAGATCTCTGGAGACCTGTAGAGTGTCCCGGAGTCATTAAAGGAGCCTTGGAAAAGCAGAAATATGCAAGGAGAGTTGGTGTTGGACAGGGGCAGAGGTTGGAAAGGATAGTCTCCTGATAAGCTGGGGGGTAGTTGTGGAAGGGCAGGGCATATCCCCAGGAGGGGCAGAGGTCAACATGGGAGGGTCAGTCTCTGGGGAGCTTGGAGGCTCCTTCTTAAGGGGCAAGTTCCCTGCCAAGGATCTCTGGCTTGTTGATGTAAGAGAGAGTGTGGGTGGAAGCAAGGTCATTGTTGGTGAAGAGAGATTGAGGGGGATTCTAGGTGCAGCACTTGGGCTTGGTGAGCTATTCCCAGGTGTGGAAGGTGCTAGAGATGGAGTTGGCCCTGAGGCAAGCAGAGAAAGCTAGGGTGTGGGTGGTGGATTGGTCAAAGAGTTCTCTAGCAGGGTTGAGAGATCTCAGGATGTTGGACACAGTGCTGAGCTTCTCCTGCTGGCAGGGAATGAAGACTGAGGCTTTGGCTTAGGCTCTGGTCAATTCTTCTTACTGCATATGGAAGAAGCAGACAGGGTCCAAGGAGTCTTCAAAATGGTGGAGGTTCAGGCTGGTGTGGATCTTGTCAATCAGGGTGCAGAGTTTTTCCCAGAGGCCAGCATTGATCCCAAGGATGCTCCAGACATTCTTGGGCAGGGTGCCCTGTTGATAGTGCTTGTACAAGTCCAGGAGGCAATCTGCTCAGATTTTTGGTATTCCAGAGATGTTGTGGTGTCCCAAGCTGATAAGGAGGGCTCATGCTCATTTGGCAAATTCTGTGGGAGACAGGTGGAGGGAGTGGAGGACTTCATCATGCTGTTGGACATAGGCTTTGACCTGTTGCTGTCTAGGAGAGGGTGGGGCTTGGATGGGGAGAGCAATGGAGGGTGGAGATCATGGGAGATATAGCCATCAAGTTGTTCTAGAAGGACTGGGGCCACAGTGGGGGTTGGATAGGTGTAGTAGGGTCTAGGAATGTCACAACTCATCTTCAGACCTTTACCTCACCTCTCGACTCCACCCAACTAAGCCCAGAAAGCTTGGAGCACCTCCCCTCCTTCTCCCAATCCCAATAATCCTCCCCTATCTTCCCCTACACTTGGCACCTGCTCTGGCAAATCCTAATGCTTTTCTGAAGATCCCTAATGCTTCTCCCAGCAAACTCTGTGATCTCCCTGACTCTTCCTGAGTGTTCAACCCCCTCCACCCTTCCTGGCATGCATCACAGAGATGCATCAAACACTACCAACACCTGACTACCAATCTTGGGATGCCCTGCATAACCACACTTGAGACCCACCCTGCACAGTCTGGCCTTAAACCCATGTTATCAGAGGAGTTCCCCCCACAGGTACTTAAACCATAGAGTAGTGTTAGTTAGAGTAGTCTTGATATTATCTATGTTCTTGTGTCTGTTATGTCTTTTGTGGTCTCCATCTGATTGTTCCATATTGTCTCATTCCAATCTCATCACTTCTGATCTTCTGTCTCAATCTTATCAGTCTTCATCTTATCAGTTTCCATTCTCATCTCCATCTCTCATCTATTTCCTAAGTCTTGTCTTATCTCTCTCATCTTGACTTTCCAATTATGTTCAACTCCTCTCCTATTGCCTCAACTCCACCTTTCTACTCCATAATCTCCAAAACCTCCCCACACCCTCAACTCAGAATCTAACCCCAAGTCCACCATGCTCTTGATATTTCAACTCCAGAGCTTTGTATTGTACTTGCTCCTCCCTTGTCCACTACTCCTGCTCCTCTATCTAGAATATTGGAGTACCCTGAACTTCTCTGGACCACCTTTTCCCCCTTTGCCCATCTAGTTTCACTCTTCCAGAGCTCACTGGAGCCTGGGATTGTGAGTGTAGATGTTGCATCTGCCTAGTAAGGGACTTGCCCAGTGCAGCTGAGCCCCCATGATCAGCAGAACCTGATATAATATCAAGACTCTCCCCTTACCCCATTCCTAATGTCTAACTACAATCCCACATACCTGCCTGCCAGCTACATAACTGACTATTATGGTAGGCTGGTACCTAACCCCTATTACCCTCTGCTCTATCTGATGCTCAATTGCTACATCACAGCCACTCTGCAGTACTAGGCCCTGGAACCAAACCCAACCCTCTACACCCTGTCTGTCAGTCAGGGCCCACCTCCAAACTAGCACTGCCCCTTGTTGTATCCCATCAAAGGGACCTACCCCTGCCTGCAGCCTGACACCCCTTTGGCCCCTTGGGCACCCACAGCCTCAATATCCTTGGCCTTCCCTCCCCAGACCCTACTATGCCTATTCTGGCTTTGGTCCCCTTGAAACAATTTGATGGCTACTTTTCTCCTCAGCCTCAACTCTCTGCTGCTCCCCCCATCCAAACCCCATCCTCTCCTAGACAGCAATGAGTCAAAGCCTATGTCCAACAATGTGATGAGGTCTCCCACTTCCTCTGCCTAGCTCCCACTGAATTTGCTAAAAGAGCAAGAGCCCTCCTCATCAGCCTGGGACATCAAAACATCTCTGGAACACTGGAGACCTAGGCAGATCATCTTCTGGATTTCTACAAGCACTATCAGCAGGGCACCCTCCTCAAAAACATCAGGAGTATCCTCAGAATTGATGCTGGCCTCCAGGAAGAACTCCATGCCCTGGTCAACAAAATCCACACCAGCCCAAACTCCACCATTTTAAAGACTCCTTGGACTCTGCCTGCTCCTTCTACATACAATGAGAAGAACCTACTAGGGCTCAAGTTGAAGCCCTGGCTCCCATTCCTCACCAACAGGAGGAGCTCAATGCTGCATCTAACATCCTGAAGTCTCTCAACCCTGCTGAAGGATTATTTGACCAGCCCACTGCTTACACCCTGGCCCTCTCCACTTGCCTCTAGGCCAACTCCATCCCCAGCACCTTCTGCATCTGGGATCAGCTCACCAAGTCTAAATGCCTCTCCAGAAACTCTCCCAACCCCTTTTCTCAATGATGACCTCACTTCCACCCACATCCTCTCCTACATCAACAAACCAGAAAACTCCAGCAGGGAACCTACCCCTCAAGAAGGAGCTTTCAAGCTCCCCAAAGACTGACTCCCCATGTTGACCTCTGCCCCTCCTGGGAATACACCCCACCCCACCACAACAACTCCCCACCCCCTCACCAACAGCCTCTTAGCCCCAGAGTTTTTAGAACAGCTCTTCTCCCTGTGCTGCCCCAACCCCCTTCTATCTTCCTGCCTAACCGCCCTGCTGACACCAACAACTTTTGACCACCAACCCCTAGAGGACCCCCTCCTCCTTGCTAGGCTCTGGAACCTCCCCCAGGCAATGCTGGCCCAAACCCTAGCAGCAGGCCTCCCAACAGTGAACCTCCTGGTGGATGGGGCCCAGCCATAGACAACTTTCCCCCTCAGCATGGAGGCAGGAACAACTACTATTACTACTACAATGCCAGACCCCCACCCCAAACTCAAAATGCCCAGGACAACACATGCAATGCACTGGCCTGGGAAGGGAAGCTTGACATTCAGAAACCAGAACCCTTCAATGGCCAAGACCCTCAGAAGTGGCAAACCTTCCTAACACAGTGTTTTACAATGTTTCAAGCTAAGTCCATCACCTTTCAGCTTGAGAGCTCATGAGTGGCCTTCACCACCTCCTACTTGCAGGGCATCACCTTTGATCATTACACAGCACTGCTCTGGTTTGACCCCAACAACCTGGTACTCTCCAATTGGCCTGCCTTCATACAGGAATTCTCCAGTAAGTTCAGAGTATTTGACACTATAGCAGAGGCAGAAGAAAACTTGTACAACCTCCAGATGCATGACAACAAATGGTTTATAACCTTCATTATCTGGTTCAAGTGGGAAGCCTACAAGACAGGATGGAACTACAATGCCCTCCAATTTGCCCTTTGCTGCACCCTTCTACAACAGATTAAGGATGTTCTCCACCTCACACTCAAGCAGCCCATATATAACAGATACAAGGCTCTTGTCACTCAGATTGACCAGTGCTATTGGAAAGACTGCAGCAAAAATAAAGGCCTGTGGAACAACTGGAACTCCTCTGGCAATGCCAGCTGGCAGCCTGGAGCAACCAACAACAATCAAACCCTTGCCTCTGCAATGTCTGTCAATCCCATGCCTTGCTTTTTCCCCAGATAAGGCCTGGCTAGTATGATACAAATCCCCAGACCTTGACTCCCCCACTCAGCTTAATGCCACTGATCTCTGCAATGCCCTGGACCCTCCAGACCCCAGATCTGACAACCCCCCTGACTTAGATGACCCCCTGGACCTCACAGACAATCAGGAGGCCCTGTGTGCCAACTGGATCAAAGATTGGCCCTGGATCAACATCCCAGCAGAGACCTAGGCATGATGACAGAAGGAAGGGGCATGTATTCTGTGTGGTGAGCAGGGCCATTTCATCAATGACTGCCTTAAATGCCAGGTTATGGGATGTGCTGTCTGGACCATCAATAGGAAAGACTGCAACTATCAGTTTATGGAAAATAACCTGGCAGTTTAGGTCCTGAAGACACACTAAATCACAGATCAGACTCCAATGTCTTCTCTGCCCCAGCTACTTTTCTCTGTGCAACAGTAATTGCTTCAAACACCCTCTCAGCACACCTCCCCTTGCACTCCACCCATAACCTCCTCCTCCACACCAATCTTCCCTTCTCCCCCAACTCCATATCCACCCTGATCAACAGCAGCACAACCAACAACTTCATTAACAAGTCTCTAGTGGCACTTGCCCCACAAGCTCCCCAGTAACTCCCCCTCCCAATCCCCTTAAAGCTCTTCCATGGCTATCTGACCTCCACCAGCAACATTACTTACTACATAGAGACAAGGATCACTTTTGCTAACAGGCAACAGCAATCCAACTGTTGATTATGAAGTTGCATGCCTCTGTTCCCCTCATTCTCAAGTTCTCCTGGCTCCAAATGACTAACTCTTGCATCAACTGGCCCAGCCTCACACTCTGTCTTGATCAGGATAGCTTGCCCAACCTGGTTCCCTTCAACATCCCTCCCAACCCTGATGTCTTGGAAATCACCTCCAACATTCCCTGAACCCCTTTGCAGCTCCATTCACAATCTGCATAATCATTCATCATCAACATCTGCCTCAGCAATTCCCCTGCCATCCTCCCTGCCCTTGTCAACAGTGGAGCCTCTGGAACCTTCATCAGCAACCAGCTCAACCTCCCTTACAAATCCCTTGACACACCTCTAGAGCTACAGCTGTTCAATGGAAGATCCACCTCCTCTAAAATCACTAAATTCCACCCTGACTCCCTCACCCTTGACAATGGTCTGCAGTTCCCAACCTGCCTCCTCATTACTCAACTTCCTGAGGCAACCCTGATTATGCTTGGACTATCCTGGCTGCATAACGTCAACTCCAACATTGACTGGAAAGACCTCACCATGCATTTTCCTGGCCCCAAAGCCTGCCTGGCAGCTGCCATCACTCTTTGCTCTTACTCCCTCCATGATCCCAACAACTCTGATTTGGCTCCCAGCAGCACCAGAGCCACTGGCACTCCTACCTTGCCTAAAAACAACCCAGGAGAGGAGGAAGAAGCACTCCTGCTCTGAACTCCTGTAAACACATTCTGACAGCTTCCCCCCAACATTCCCTGCAACTGGTACAAGAGCCCAAACTACCCCACTCAACCCCTAACAACCCCAGACCCCACCACCACACTCCCAATGCCTGACACCATTGATCCAGAAGCCCTCAACATCAAAATCATTGATGCCATTCCATTTGCACAGATCTTGCAGGATGGTATTCTTGCCTTCCAACTCTAGGTCACTCCAACACTTCCAGAAGAGCACATCCATGCTAGCACCACCTCACCTGAGACTCTGAAGACAGAGGAACAAATATTATGTGGAGCAGTTCCTCTGAAGTATTATGAATTTGCTGATGTGTTCTCTGAAAGAAGTGCAAAGGAACTTCCCCCACACCAATCCTACAACCACACAATTAATCTCAAGGATGGCACCTCCCCCCCCCCTTTGGCAAGATCTACAACATGTCAGAAGTTGAACTCCAGGCTCTCAAGGACTACCTTGACAACATGCTCAGGAAGGGCTTCATCCAACTCTTGATCTCTGCTGCTGGAGCCCTTGTCCTTTTTGCCAAGAAGAAGGATGGCTCCCTCTGTTTTTATGTAGATTATTGGGGACTTAACAAAGTCACCAAAAAGAACCAGTATCTCCTTCCCCTGATTAGTGACCTTGTTGACTGCCTCCACAGTGCCAAGGTCTACACCAAGATAGATCTTCAGTCTGGCTACAACAATGACATCTTCCATGACAATGAACAACATCTTCATTTTGTATATTTGGATGACATCCTTATCTACTCAAACTCTCTAGAAGAACACTGGGAACATGTCTGACACATCCTAGAACAACTCTGGGAGTACCACCTCCATGCCAAGCCCAAGAAGTGTTCCTTCCACATCACCAAGGTCAAGTATGGGAGTTATTGTCACTCCAGACAGTGTATGAATGGATCCAGCAAAGGTTGAGGCCATCCTCAACTGGCCTCTGCCCCAGAACATTAAAGAGGTATAGTCATTTTTGGATTTTGCTAACTTCTACTGTCAGTTCATCAACAACTACTCCAGCATTATGAAACCCCTCAACCAACTCACCTGGAAGGACACTCCTTGGGATTGGAACAGCAAGTGTCAGAGCATGTTTGCTCTCCTGAAGGCCTTCACCTCCACCCCAATCCTTCATCACTTCAACCCCACTCTCCCCATTGTACTCAAATGCAACATCTCCAACTATGCCATCACCAGGATACTTTTGCAAATGAGTTCCACTAGCAAGGACCTCCACTCCATCACCTTCTACACCTGCTTGATGATCTCTGCAGAGCTTGATTACAACATTTACAACAAGGAGCTTTTTGCAATTGTTGAAGCCTTCAGCAGTAGAGGGCCTACCTAGCCTGATGCCCTCATCTGATAACTGGATGTCTACCCAAAGAAGTCCTTTGAGGTGGAGTGCAATGCATTCAACCACCACATGGTAATCTTCCCTGAACATCTTCATGCTGTGCTAATTATGAATGAGGAAGGAATTCTCCACCAAATCCAAAATGCCCCTCTGGATGCCTTCTTTGCCCAGCATGACTCCCAGAACAACTCTGCCAATGTCCTAAACCCTGATGTGACTTTCACACTGTCTTCAAACCCTCAATTTCTGCTCTGGGATGGCTAAATATATGCACCAAACCACAAATCCATCCAGCTTGACATCCTTTGGCAGCACTATGACTACAAGCTCAGACCTTTCAACTCATCTCCCAGACTTACTTCTGGCCAGGAATGAAGAAAGATGTCACCCAGTACATACAAGCCTGCAAACTGTGTCTTTGAGCCAAGGTCCCCTGACACTGCCTGTACAGTCTGCTGAAGCCCCTCCCTGTTGGCTGCTGCTCCTGGTCCTCAATCTTGATGGACCACATCATCAAACTCCCCCACTCCAAAGAGTTCAACACCATTCTTGTTGTTATTTGCTGACTCACCAAGCAAGCACTGTTCATCCTTTGCCACACCACTGACAATGCTCCAGAATTTGCCAAGCTGTTATTTGAACATGTCTTCTCCAAGCATGGACTCTCAGATGACATCATCTCTGATTATGGCTCCTTGTTTGTCTCCCAGTTCTAGCAGTCCCTATGCAAGGTGCTCAAAATCAAGACCAACCTCTTGACTGCCTACCATCCAGAGACCAATGGGCAAATGGAACAAGTAAACCAGACATTAGAGCAGTATCTCCACCTCTATGTTGATTATTTACAGAACAACTGGTGTGCAGAACTGCCTCTTGCCAAGTTTACTTATAACAACACCCCCCACTCTGCCACTGGAGTCTTCCTGTTTTATGCCAACAAGGGTTACAACCTCCAACTCACCCTGTCCCTCAAGGACATCCCCTCACATGTTGCTCACAAAGTCACCCAAGACCTCTGGTCCCTTCATCAATTCCTCTGGGATGAGATTGACACTGCCAATTGAGCCTACTCCAAGCATGCTAACACTCAATGTGAAATGACTCCTGACTGGGCCCCCAGCACCCTTGTCTGGCTTGACCAGCACAACCTCAAGAGCTGGAGATCCTTGGTGAAGCTTGATTACAAGCAGCTCAGCCCCTTCAAGATTCTCCAGAAGGTTTTGACCCATGCCTACAAGCTTGACCTATCTCTGGGGCTGAAAGATCTCCACCCTGTCTTCCACATCCACCTCCTCAAAAAGGATGCTCCAGACCCCTTCCCTGGCCAACATCAAGGCCAACTTCCACATGTCAAAGTTGAGGATGAGTATCACTACAAGGTCAACCACATCCTTGACTCCTGCTTTGTCCACAGTCAGCTCCAGTACCTAGTCTGTTGGAAAGGCTATAGACCTGAGGATGACACCTGGGAACCCTGGAAGAACCTCTCCAGAGCTCCTGCCAAGCTTTAGGACTTCTACCAATGACACCCCTCCAAGCCCTGGGACCCCTAGGACTAGCATGTACAGATGGCATCAGTGGGCATAACCCCTACCTCTGAATTCAGCAGGGATTCAACTCCCACCAGTACCACTTATATTCCTTTTCTCATTTTCCCTTACACAAGCTGAAAATTATATTAAGATAGCAAGAAATTAATATTTACAATGCTATGAGTACAATATGCAGCAAAGATGTATGGCAAGAAAAGTCCAAGAATACTCATTGACATTGGACTGCAATCCTCTCACTCCTCCTCCTCCAGGACCCTCCTCTCCAAACCCTCCCCTGCCAACTTATGCATAATGCTGCCCCATCCTGATGTAGCCTCATTTGCCAACCACTCCTCCTGTCTCCTCCCCACCTCCACATCTGCCTAGCACCCCTGCATTTCCATGACCCCCTGCCACTCCACTACCCCTGCAGCCTGTGTCTCCAATTGCCCCAACCACTTCTGAAGCCCCCAAACCCTCAGAACCCTTGCACTGACCTCCCTCACTGCAGCCTTGTGATTCCACCATGCTGCCTCCTGGTCCTGCCATGCCATTTCCCAATCCCACCACACTGCCTTGCTCTCTTTCTGGGCCCCCTGGAGCTCCTCTCCCTGCATTGCCAACTGCTCCTCCAGCTCAGCCACCCACCATCATAGCACCTTGGTGCTGGCACTAGATCAGAGGTCTCCTGGGAACACACCACCAACACTCCTAATGCTGGCAAATACATGTGGGATTCAAGGGGGCCCAGCCATTGCCATCTCTTCCCAGAGCCTCTTACTTAGCTCTGCCTCCAGTGGGAGGAACACCCTGCATTTCCCCTTGTCTCTAGAAGATGGGGCCCCCTCCCTACACTCACTCTGCAGCAGCCCTATCTTCCCTTAGGATCACCCCTCTCCCTCCCCACCCTCTGCCCTGGGGCACACAGTCTGTGATGCACCAACACCCCTCCATCAGCTGCTCCAAGACCCACCCCTGGTCCCACTCCTGCTCTGCTGCAATACTCACTACTCATCACTCCTGAGAGCCAGAGCAACAATGACAATACATGGTGTCCATCTAACACCAATTCTGTTGCTGGTCATAGTCAGCTCAGCACTCCTTGTAAGCCACCCAGACATTGACAGTGTTCTTATTGGACAGAGAGGGGGTTGGGGATGACAAAAATGAAGTGGATGTAGCAGGTTGGGACATGGGAAGGTAGCTATGATATGCTGGACATGTCCTGATCCCTTTTATTTTCTCCAGGGGAGCTTCTAGTTGGGAAGCCATCACACTTCATCTTTGATTCCCATGCCACTGCTGGCCACCATAGATCTCCCTGCATCTCAAAGGGTCTCAATGCTGAAGGAAGGTGATGTCACAACCCATCCCTGAACCCCCACCTTGCCTCTGAACTCTGCCTGACCAAGCCCAGCAAGCCCAGAGCACCTCCTCTCCTTCCCCCAACCCCTACTACTCTCCCCTACCCTCAGCACCTGCTCTGGCAAACCCTAACACTTCTCCAGAGATCCCCAATGCTTCCCCCAGCAAACTTCATAATCTCCCTGACTCTCTCTGAGTATTCAACCCCCTCCACCCTCCCCAGCACACATCATGGAGACACATCAAACACTACTAACACCCAGCTATCAGTCTCAGGATGCCCCACACAACTGCACCCAAGACCCACTCCACACAGTCCAGCCTTAGACCTGCATTACTGCAGGAGTTTCCCCTATAGGTACTTAAACCATAGACTAGTGTTAGTTAGGGTAGTCTTGATATTACCTATGTTCTCATGCCTGTTATGTCTCTTGTGTCTTTATCTGATTATTCTATATCATCTCATTCCAATCTCATTGCTTCCAATCTTCTCTGTCTCAATCTTATCAGTCTTTATCTTATCAGTTTCCATTCTTGTCTCCATCTCTCATCTATTTCCTAAGTCTCATCTCATCTCTCTTAGTTTCTTGCCTCATCTTGACTTTCTAGTTATGTTCAACTCCCCTCCTATTGCCTCAACTCTACTTTTCCACTCCATAATCTCTGAAACCTCCCTGCACCCTCAACTTGGAATCTGACCCCAAGTCCACTGTGCTCTTGATATTTTGACTCCAGAGCTCCATACCATACTTGCTCCCCCCTCATCCACTACTCCCACTTCTCCATCTAGAATACTGGAGTATCCTGGACTTTCCCAGACCACCTTTTCCCCCTTCACCCACCTAGTTTCACTCTTCTGGAGCTCACCAGAGCCTGGGATCATGAGTGTAGATGTCATGTTCACCTAGTAAGGCACCCAGTGCAGCTGAGCCTTCATGGTTGGTGGAATCTAATAGGGGAAGGCTGAGGGTACTAGGGCTGTGGGTGCCTAGGGGGCCAGAGGGGTGTCAGGCTGCATGCAGGGGTAGGTTCCTTTAACAAAGTATGTCATGACCCATTCCTGAACCCCACCCTGTCTCTGGGCCTACCCTAGCCAAGCCCAGCAAGCCCAGAGCACACTCCCACCTTCCCCCAACCTCTACAACACTCCTCCACCCCTAATGCCTGCTCTGGCAACTCCCAATGCCTCTCTGGAAACCTCCAATGCTTCTCCAGCATTCCCTGTGATCTCCCCAATCTCCCCTCAGTGTCTAGCTAACTCCACCCTCCCCTGGCATGCATCACAGTTATATATCAAGACAATACCAACACCCAGCTAGCCAGTCTCAGGATGCCCCAAACAACCATACCTGAGACTTGCCTGCACAATCCAACCTCAGACCCATGGCCCCAGAGGAGTTCCCCCTATAAGTACTTAAGCCATGGAGTAGCAATAGTTAGGGTAGTCTTGATATTACCTATGTTCTCATGTTTGTTATGTCTCTCATGCCTCCATCCCCTTGTTCTGTATCATCTTGTTGAATCTTATCATTTCCCAATTGCATCTGTCTCAAACTTATCAGTCTTGATCTTATCAGTTTCCATTTTTGTCTCCAGTCTCTTGTCTGTTTCCCAAGTCTTGTCTTGTCTCAGTTCCTTCTGTTTCTTGCCTTGTCTTGACTTTCCTGACCAACCCCACCACTATCTCTGTTCCCTGTTGAAGTTCCTTCCAACCCAGAACCCCTTAAAACTCCTCCATACTTATAACTCAGACCTGCCAAGTTCTTGTTAACAACTCTGGAGCTTCATACTGTACTTGTCCCCTACTTGCCTGTCACTCCTGCTCCTCCATATAACCTACCAGAGTATCCTGGACCTCCCCAGACCACCATTATCACCTTTGCCCACTCCATTTCACTCTTCCAGAGTTCACTGGAGCCAGGGATTGTGAGTGTATACATCATGTCCACCTAGTAAGGGACTCACCCAGTATAGCTGAGCCCCTGGGTCAGCAGAACCTGACAGGATACAACAAGGGGCAGCACCAGTCCAGGGGGGGTCCCTGACTGATGGATGGGCCATAAGGAGTTGGATTCTGATCTAGAACCCAGTACTGCAGGGTGGGTGGGATATAGTAGTCAGGCATCAGATAGAATGGAGGATAAAAGAGATCAGATACTGGCCTACCATAGTAATTGGTTAGGTAGCTGGCAGGCAGGTATGTGGAATTGTAATTAGATATTGGGAATGGGGTAAGGGGGAGTCTTGATATTATGTCAGGTTCTGCTGACCACAGAGGCTCAGCTGCACTGGGCAAGTTCCTTACTAGGTGGACATGACATCTACACTTACAATCCTGTGCTCTGGTGAGCTCTGGAAGAGTGAAACTGGGAGTACAAAGTGGGAAAACATAGTTTGAGGAAGTCTGGGGTACTCTGGTAGGCTAGACAGAGGAGCATGAGTAATGGATGGGTGTAGCTGGGGACAGTATGAAGCTCTGGAGTCAAGTATCAAGAGTTATGAGGTAACTCAGGGCAAAGTCTGAGTTGAGGGTGCAGGGATGTTTTGAAGGTGATGGAGTTGGATAAGAGTCAAGGAGAAATGGGAGTAGAGTAAGAGATGATTGGGGGAGTTGAGACAAGATGAGAGACTTAGAGAAAATGAGACAAGACAAGACTTAGAGGAATAGATGAGAGATGAAGACAAAAAAGGAAACTAATAAGATGGAAATTTGATAAGATCAAGACAGATAAGATTGGGATGAGACAATATGGAACAATAAGATGGAGACATAGAAACATAACAGACCAGGTAATGTAGTTAATATTAAGACTACTGTAACTAATACTATTCTACAGTTTAAGTACTAGTGGGGGGAACTCATCCAGGACTGTGGGTCTAAGGCCAGACCACATGGGGTGGGTCTCAGGTGTGACTGGGGCATCCCAAGATGGTTCAACTGGGTGTTGGTAGTATCTGATGCATGTTCATGACGCATGCCAGGGAGGAAGGAGGGGGCTCAGAGTTACTCAGACACTCAGGGAAGGTCAGGGAGGTTGCAGACTCTACTGGAGGAGAAGTTGGGGATCTCCAGAGAAGCATTGGAGTTTGCTGGATCAGGCACTGAGGGTACTGGGGGTCATGGGGGTGGTCCTAGAGTGAGGGGGTTGTGTTCTGTGTGGAGGTGAGGGTGGGGGCCTGGGGTCAGGTTGTGACACTGTGTGCATCATAACAGAAATGTTACAGGTGTTGTCTTATGCATGGGATGCCATATCCCACCCTCCTTTTTGCATTTTTTACTGCATGATCCCAAGGACCATCACTATTTGTTTTTGTGTGACCAACAATGGTCACAAAAGGGGGGTATGTAATGGAGCATCTAATAGACCCCCAAATACTGTATACCTAGTTCCAATTACATTATTTATTATATTGCATTAATTAATTAG
This sequence comes from Termitomyces sp. DKA64, assembly GCA_017657295.1. NCBI lineage: Eukaryota > Fungi > Basidiomycota > Agaricomycetes > Agaricales > Lyophyllaceae > Termitomyces > Termitomyces sp. DKA64. The sequence continues at coordinate 7,615 of JAGGAV010007946.1, read as the reverse complement.
ATTGGCAGCATCACCTGATGCTGCCCTTATACTGTACCATAGTTGCTTATGTAAAGCAGCACCTTACTTCATACCCTGTAGACAAATCCAACAACTGGTTTTGACTTACAAGGTGTCAACTATAAGCTGCGCACAACGCAACGGAAACATTACACAGCCAGACCCTGAACAGCACTTCACTCAACTTCAAAACTAAACTTGCCCACCTCTTGCTTACATAGATTATAGCAGAAAACTTGACTCTAGTTCCTGCTCATGGGTTTGGCCATGTGCACTTGCAATGCAAGTTCACATAGATACAGTTACGTCGCTGTAAACGCCGATCACTCAATGATGTGTTGGATTGCGAAATCTTCCCGAGCATTCAACTGCTAGTAGTACAAACAAGACATCTCCACCCCATTGGCTGGTGCAAAATGTTTATCACAACAGAAGCTAACCCGAACGCGGTTGTTTACATTGACTAATTATAAGTACTTATGTAATGTGGTGAGAAATTTGCCCAGAGTCGGATCAACGTAATCCAAACAACACGGTCGCGTCGAAGTTCGAGCATCATGCGCAAGACTTTTACACTGCGACACTTTCCATGCCGAAGGACACCTCCAAAGCACTGGAATCCGAAGAAGTAGCTGCCTCCATGACGTTACGGGCAAGCAGTCATCGCCAACTGCTGGTCTCCACCCGAGTCGCGACTGCGAACTTGAAAGTGAAAGCTCAAATTCGGTGTGTTCTATCGATTGATATGAGAAATGGCTTGACACCAACATTGTACCTACTCTAAACCAGAGCAAAGTCTAGTTCTCCGTCTCCTTTATCGACACCGGCCGCCATTGATGTAGAACGACGACTGGCCTCTTTGGAAAGTGACACTATGGGGGACTCCTGGTTCCGGGCTCTGAAACCCGAATTCGAGAAGCCCTACTTCCGCAAGGTGCGCGCACGCTCTGTGATATATCCAATGCAATGACAATGATAGTTTTCTACTAGCTGAAGACGTTTCTACTCGAAGAACATCGCTCACATACGGTTTATCCACCGCGTTTGTTGTTGTATTACTACTCCGTTTCGAGAAGGCTGATCCTCGATACACAGTGAACGATGTCTATTCATGGTCGAAACTGACCCCATTGGATCAAGTCAAAGTAGTCATTTTAGGCCAGGTTAGTAGCCCGTTAATTTGGTGCGATACCTAAGATTGTTCTTTCCATTGATGAAACAATGACAGGATCCATATCACAATGTCGGGCAAGCCCATGGTAAGTTCTTACTAAAGCAGCATCCTTTCCTGCATCTCATCGATCTGAAGGCCTCTCCTTCTCCGTGCTGCCACCCACGAAGCCTCCAGGATCACTCAAAAACATCTACAAGCAACTTTCATTAGACTACCCCGAATTTATTGCTCCGTCTGAAGGGCATGTACCTCCCGCTCAGCTTTGTTTCGTTCCGTGTATTCTGATACTTTGCTCCAGCGATTTGACTGCTCTCGCCAGACTCGGTGTTTTGTGGCTAAACACAAGTCTTACAGTCCGTGCGCACAAGGCTGCGTCGCACGCTAACAAGGGCTGGGAAACGTTTACTGCGCAAGTCATTCGGGCTGTTATGGACAGGAACGAGGAGATGGATCAAGGGATTGTGTTTATGGCCTGGGGTCTTCCTGCTCAAAAGACTTGTACAAAGATCGGGATCGACGAGGTCAGGCTTGGTTCCTAACACATTGACAGTTTATTGAGCAACAGTGATCCAGAAAAAGCATCTTGTGTTGAAGTACGGTCAAGGTCACCACGAAGGCAACGACCTTCACTGATCCTGTTTTTTTTCTAGATCTGCTCATCCTTCACCTCTTTCAGCACATAGAGGGTTCATAGGAAATGGACATTTCCGTCTTGCCAATGCCTGGTTGAAGGAAAGGTGCGGTGAAGAAGCCCAGATAAATTGGATGGTCTTGAGCCGCCACCGCCAGGGGTAAAGGGGTTCGTGAAAAGCGTTCATATCTAGATGTATATAAATTATGATAAGTAGCGACGGAATAATCCCGACACTAATGAGCCTTTCCACTAGTATGAAGTAATCCAGCGTCGGCATTCGCAACTATCCTATCGATTTCCGCTCTGATTTCCCGAAGGTTGGTCTTTAGCGCCTTGACATCTTCAAACTTTCGATGGGATTTAGCCTCTTCGACGAACGACTCGAGAAGAGCTTCTTGTTCAAGCAGGGGCTGCAACGCCATGGCCATTTCAGAGTCGGGATCGACCTTTGGTTCCTCATCATGACTGGAAATTGATGTTGTCTTTGTAGTCGATTTATTGGGCTTGGGTAGGGACTGTCCAATGGAATTGAGTATTCTATCGGATAAGAGCGCAACAAAAACTGACCTGAAGTGGGAACATGTTCTTTTGAAGAAACAAGCTTGCGCGATTCATAATTGATGCCTGGACTTGGTCTGCTGAACTTCCCGCCGGACAAGGGAGCGTGCGTATTCGTTTGGCAAGTGCGTCATATTGCGCAAAGGCTTCCAGAAGTCGTTTGCGCGATATGGACGCTTCTTTGGTTGGTTGGTCGTTGTGGCTATTGTGGCGTTATGGGCTGGGACAGTTTGCTGAAAAACGATGATCGTCTCACCTGAGACTGAGAACAAGTTCCTGGAATGGAGGCAGGGAGTCTTCAATTTCCTGTTCGAGAGCGATGAAAGCCTGCGGATGTTCAAAATAAAGGATTTCCTGACGTAAATATGTACTGACTTGGTAAAGTTTACTGAATAACGGGACATGAATAGATTCGTATTGATACTGTTGTCGTCTAAAGGGCGATAAGATGACAGAAGTCAAGTGAGTGTATGGGGTTGGCTCACAAAAGAATTGGCCGGCAAGATCTGCATATTCTGACCCCTTTGAGAAACTTTTCCTCGGTGGTCTTATACGAGGCGCCATTAGTATTATCGAGTGGTTTTCTCCTGACACCGTAGTCGACTCCTTCATCTACTTCTTCTATCCGCCGAGTCTTGGGATCGACGACGAACAATAAAGAACAGGTGACTGGGCGATGTGGGTGTTTCACAGGAAGGGAACAGATGATTTGTCCGCATAGCCGACAGTGGTGTTTCCGGTTTGTGAGAGGATGGAAGGAAGTTCTAAGGAAGAGTGAGGTATAGAGATTGATGGTTGCGAAGAAATACTGACGAGCAGAGTGGACATTGGGTGACATGAGCGTCGTCCTGCCATGGGGTAATCCTCTGTTCTGCCGCTGTTGTAGAATGAAGGTGAAGAGTAAAGTAACAGAGTGGGAAAGAACTGACCCCTCAGGACTTGAACATTACCGCCTCCGACCACCTCGCGCAAAAGGCCACCGGCATCTGAGATGTTCATATTTCTAATGTCAAAATCAAAGAACGATGAAGCTCTCCTGTGCTCTTGTGGCCGTCGGACTACAGATGGAGTCACTGAGAAATTCTGCTCTGAGTCGGATGGAAAGTGAAGGTGAATTAATTTCTCGAGCCTTCGGAGCATCTTTGTGCGTTCAACGCGCTTCATGCCCGAAGCGTGCCCATCGGCGCCATCTCCATCTCGTTTCAAGCGGCGCAATGCAAGGAATTCATCTGTGAGAGGACGGTAAAGACCTTTGGGCTGGAAGCCTGGACGGTAGGGAGCCTGGACACGTTGTGGTGTTGGGCTCGGGGATTGTGCGGAAGAGGGATTGATGCGCTGTGATGCCTGCGAGCTGTTTGCACTGGGAGGGCGTGTAGAGGCACTTGAGGTTATAGTCGCTGGAGGAGGCACTGGCTCTGGAGGTGGCGGAGCCACGATGGATGAAGGAGAAGTTGTACGGCTTGAGGGATCGTTTCGGTGTGTTGGACTGAGAGGAGAAGTTGCGGGCGGGGGACGCCGAGGAATGCGTCTAAATGTCGAATGTCGTTGTGGGGATGCCGAGGGGCCGGCGATGGAAGACGAAGGGAGAGGCTGGGACTGGGACTGGGGCAGAGACAGAGGCAGAGACTGGGGCATAGATTGAGACTGGGACTTGGATTGGGACTGGGATGGAGATAGAGACTGGGATGGAGATAGAGACTGGGATGGAGATAGAGACTGGGATGGAGATAGAGACTGGGATGGAGATAGAGACTTGGACGTGGACCGGAACATAGACTGGGACACAGACTGGGACACAGACTTGGACTGGGACCGCGACTGAGACCGCGACTGAGACCGCGACTGGGACTGGGACCGAGTCAGAGACAAAGCCTGGGACTGGGACAGAGACTGGGACAGAGACTGGGCTTGCGACAGAGACTGCGAGTGGCGCTTGGACTGCGGCGTTGAGATTGCAAACGAACCAAACTGCGATGCAACTCACCCGGTATGCTTGGTAGGGCACAGCGTCCGTCATGACCGCTCGCGTCAAACTCGCACACTCCCATCATCCATGTCCTCCACCTCAGGCATCCCCATCGCCCCTCAGCTTGCCTCTGCCTTTGCCTCTGCTCCCAACCCACGCTTCATCAAGGTCTCCATCCAGAACGGTCTTCGGTTCCCTCTCTTTCCTTGTCCGCGCACTCATGTTACCAACCAGAACAACTTGTGCACGATCTCACAATCTCTGCTGCCGCCTCTTTTGAACAGGACCTTGCTCTTCTTCCAGACATCCTTCAGGACCATGTTCCTGCGTACATTCTTGCCAAGATCTCTCCCTCCGACTGGCTAGCTATCTCTTACGTTCCGGAGTCTGCTAAAGTTAGAGACAAGGTGCACCCCATCCTTTCCCCGACGCTCGATCACCCCCTGATCGCCCCATAGATGCTTTACGCGTCAACCCGCGCGTCTCTCCTCAAATCCCTCGGCTCAACCTTCTTCACTGATTCTCTTTTCGCAACTAGCAAGGCCGATCTTACCCCTGAAGCTTACACAGCCCACAGACGTCACATCAATGCCCCCGAACCACTCTCTGCCCGCGAGCAAGAGATGGCTGATGTACGTGCCGCTGAGAGTAGAGATACCTACCAAGGCAGTCGCGCTAGAGTCAACCATATCGGGACCGGTGTTGGTTTCTCCTGGTCCGAAGATCTTCAACATACCGTCAAGCAACTGGCCCAAGACGAACACAGCGCAATTGTCATCATTGTCTGTGCTGTGCCCTCATGGATGTACATCTTGGCTAAACTCATTCTATACAGGAAATAGACAGACAAACAGAAACTCTTATCCTCAAGTCGACTTTGGAAACTAGCATAGCAGCTTTGCCAACCTTGCTTCCGTCCTCTCAGCCATGTTACGCGTTATTTGCTTGGCAACACGAGTACACCACTCCTCCAAAACGTGAAATAGGTAACAGTGACCCCTCCAAACTACATGTAACTTACCTCATTGTGCTACCTATAGTCTACATTTACTCTTGCCCATCGACCTCCCCAATCAAGGACAGAATGATCTATTCATCCGGCGTCTCCACCACCTACGAGGCTGTCAAAATGCTTCTTGCTGATGCGTCGCCGACTACCCGTCTCGCGTCTCGCAAGATCGAAACTTCCGACCCTAGTGAACTAGACGAGGCATATTTGAAAACTGAATTGGGACTTGATATTATACCCGTTGATGGACAGCCAGCAAGAAATAGATTCAGAGACGAAGAAGAGAAGAAACCGTTCGCTCGGCCCAGGGGTCCTGCCAAGAATCGGTAAAGATGAACCTGACATGTCAAAGTATTCTCAGTCATAATCAGATATTCTTTCAAGTACCATACTTGAGGTTTTGATGTTGTACACCCGTTTGATGGACGGAACTGGATCCAAAAACAGCGTCAAATTATTTTTGGCTACAATCAACTCTTCTTTCGCGCCACCGAAAGCCTCCAGGAGCCGTGAATATTGACTTGAGCTCCTTTGCCTCAGGCTCCTTGGCTTGTTGCCCACTGATGAAAATCTTCCTTTACCGGCCGCAACTTAGCGTCCGTGCCACACAGCACCCCCATTGGCATCGATCTCATCATTTCTGTGCCGTCAACCCTTCACGCATAGCTAATCACAGCGGAAAATATCGCTCGTAATCGTTCGTAATTACCTAAGGATATAGAGCACGCGCCAAGGAGTTTTACGGTATCGTAGCCCACGCGGCGTTTGATATTGAAGTTTGATGCGCAATATCTTCATTCTATGCAACTGATATTTGAGATTTAGGGGTGTCGTCCGCGGAGACAGCTGCAGACGTGACTGTCAGACATAGTAATAGATAGTAATCTGATGACATCGGGGCATCCTTGCGATCGAGATCATGTATTAGGCCCAGTAACAGAATAAGGAAATAATATACATCTTAGGGAGTTATTTGGGTCTGCGGCAAAATATGTCATTCCTTCGTTGCCTCGTTTGCACATTCATATTCCAAACTTCGATTGGTATTCTAGACCACCAATTCAAAGCTAGAGCCTTACCGAGACCGGATTTTCTTTGTCCCTCTCATCACAGAATGTATCGAGAAGTTTTTATGGCCCCCTTAGATACACTACTTGTAAAGTTAGCCTTGCGAGCGAGGGCGGTCCTTGCATGTCGCGCCATATAAGTATGTGCCAGACTTGACGCGTCTTGACGCGTCTCCCAGACAAAATTGTTAATAGTGTTTGATCCACGCGTTCTTCGGCAGATCTGATTGACTTTGAGATTCGAATTTGTACCTATGTAACTCAAAAAGTGCGTTTTGTTATGAATTTGTCACGCTTGCACGTGACATTGGCGGGGAATGAAAGCACAGCTCTTAGAACCATCAGCAGCTGAGCTTTCTTCCTTCGATGGGTCTGAGAATTCGAAGTTGTACGTGACCCATTTGTCCGTAAAATGAAACTTAGGATCATGAGACGAGAGATTTAAGCCGACGGAGAAAATGAGAGGATTGTACACAGCTGTTGCCGTCACATTTTAAAAGTCCAGGCCCTAGGCCTTTGTCGAATTGGGGTTTGGGTTACGCGCTTGATCTAATTGAATTACCCCAGTTTGGACGGATTGACTGGGGTACATTCTCGGCCGTGTTTCTCCTGTATCCTCCTTGAAAAACCTCATCTGACCATGCTACCCATGCACTTGAAGACCAAGACCAAGGAGGATGGACGGAATTTTAATGAGGGACAGTCACTGATACAGGTCGATTTTCCGGAGACTCAACCTGCCGTCGGCCTGACGCCATCAAACGCGTACTTGAGTATGGCCGTGGACATTAAACGCACTAATGTAACGACATCCTGGATCCGTAGATGACACCATACGAGCCATACGCATTTAACATTTGCAAAATCTTCCGTGCCGGCCCATCGGAAATCAAGGTAAAGTGTTCAAGGGTATAAAATCCCCTCGTAAGCCCATATCTCGTTCATCACACAACCAACTCATGGCAGCCTCAATCAGTACAAAGCCGATCGCAGTGTACTGTGGCTCATCTCTTGGAAAACAGCAAGCGTTTGCGAATGCAGCCTCATGTGCGTCCTTTATACACGTGTAACGGAATGACAGGCCTCAATGCGATATATCGCGTAGCCGTCGGACGCGCCCTTGCAGCCCGAAACCACCCTCTGATCTATGGAGGTGGAATGAAAGGACTAATGGGCATCGTGGCAGACGCTGTTTTGAAAGGTGAAG
>JAGGAV010007945.1:0-27588 GCA_017657295.1 Termitomyces sp. DKA64 | reverse complement strand
CAGCTGGTGGAAGATGCTAGAACTGGTGTCCTGGAACTACTGGTGGCCCCAAATGTCCCAGTACATTGGATCCTACAGTAGTACATGCGATCTATGTCTCCAGACCAAGCCCCAATGCCATCTTCCCTCTAGCCAGCTGCATCCCTTGCCTATCTCCACAGAGCAGTGGAGCATTGCCTTAGTAGATTTCATTGTAGAGCTCCCCAATGCCCATGGCTATGATGCCATCATGGTAGTGGTGGACCTCTATGGCAAGCAAGCACACTTCATCTCCACTTGCACCAATTGCTCCACCATGGGCACTGCCAACCTGTACCAGAGGAATGTCTGGAAGCTGCATGGCCTCTCCAAGGCCTATGTATCTGACTGGGGCCCACAATTTGTGGTGGACTTCACTCAAGAGCTATACTGGTTACTCAATGTGAAGATGCACACCTCCACAGCCTACCACCCAGTCTGATGGCCAGACTAAACATGTGAACCAGGAGCTTGAACAATACCTCCACCTCTTCTACAATGAGCACCAGGATGACTGGGATGAGCTCCTTCCTGATGCCAAGTTCCAGTACAACAACCATGTTCATATGGCCACCCAGTATTCACTCTTCTTCCTGGACACTAGACATCACCCATGCATGGGCTTCAAACCCTGAGCCCAACATTTGGAGAATGAGGCTGTGAATGAGTTCATGGACTGGATGAAGATTGCACAGAAGGAGGCATGGGCAGTGCTGGCAAAGGTGAAGGATGACATGGCATGGTACTACAACCACAGAAGGACCCCAGCACTCCAGCACAAGCCCAGAGATTGAGTCTACCTGGATGCCTCTGACATCATGATCACCTGGCTGTCAAAGAAGCTCTCACACTAGCAATTAGGACTCTTCACAGTGGAACAACAGGTAGGGCCCCTAGCTTATCAACTCCAGCTCCCTGCAGGAATGTGCCAGCTTCATCTGGTCTTCAACATGGTCAAACTGACTCCAGCCCTAGCAGACCCTATCCCAGGACATTGCCCAATGTCTCTGCCGCCTCCAGTGGTGGTCAGCAATAGTGAGGAGTATGAGGTGGAAGAGATCCTGGATAGCCATCTGTTCTGGCAGGGACTACAATACAAGGTGAAGTGAAAAGGCTACAGAATCAAGGACATTTCCTGGGAACCCCAGGAGAATGTGCATGTGCCTGGACTGGCCAGGGAGTTCCACTGACAACATCTGGACATGCCACAAGCAGTCAGAGGGATATATCCCCTCCCCCTGGCAGACCAGGCAATCCAGAATTTTCTCTACCCTGCATGTTGAGATGCTGCATGCTAGAGGGGGGGTGATGTTAAGGGAACACCCCTTCTCCAACCTCCACCCCTGTTAGACACCAATTCTCCTGGCCCATTTCTGCTTCCCCGAGGCTTGTTTGATGACTCCAGAGCATTCTACAGGTCTCTGGAGATCTCCAGAGACCCCCAGAACATTCTGTGATCCATCATTGCATACTTCAGCTAACTCCAGTTGCCTATCCAGTTGTTCCCATGCCTCTGCCACCCCCTGATGTGCTGCACTGAGCAGAGGAGATCCTTAGACTTGTTCTCTTTGGATTCCCCTCTGCTAGGTGATTAGTCTACTATTTGTATTATCTATTACATCTCTAATACACTTTGGATTCCCCTCTGCTAGCTGCATGACTTAGCTGCCACTCCCAGAGGTCACCCTTACACAGACCACCTTATACTAGGAGGCAATCTGTTCATTGTCTGGATGGCCCTTGGCAAGGTTGTCAATGTGTTCCAGTAGTGCAGGGTGTAGGCTGTCCTGGAACATGAGGCACAAATTGGAGATCATCAGAGTAGGCCACTTGCTTGACTAACACCTGGAAGGAGTTGATGTACTCATCCAGCATTCATTTCCCTTGGCCATACTGCTCCTGGTCACATAGCACTAGGGCAGCAGTTTTGGTGGGGTCAATCAGGAAGAACTCTGCCCAGAAGTTCTTTTCAAAGGTGGCCCAATCTGCAAAGCTTTTGACACCTCTGGGGCATCAAAACACTCATAGTGCATAGGTGGATGCATGCCTGGTCTTCATGTATGACAGTACCCAAGCTATTTTCAATGCATCAGAGTTGAAGGTGTCTCTGCTGAGGTAAATATAGGTGATACAGGACTGAAGGAAATGTTCTCTGCCTGAGCAGTCACCATCATGTGCATCTGGGAGTGCAGGATGGGGGATCCATGCTTGGGGGTCTACCAGAGCTGCCAGAAAGACTACCAGAGCAGTCAGAAGTGGTCCTGCTGCTGGGGAGGATGTGGAGGTAGGGGGCAGGCACTCTAGTAGTGCCTGAAGGAAAATGAGCTTGGTGGTTTGGCAAAGGGTAGAGAGTTTGGTCATGTGATGGGTGAGAGAAAATTGGGTCAATTGCACCTGGCTCTCTAGGTATAGCAGGCAAGTCCAGGCCTCATCCTGCAGGGCTGGGGCCTTCAATAGTAGACTTGAGCCCCCATGGTCAGCAGAACCTGACAGTGTCATTCCACAATAGTCTATCAGCCACAGAAAGAATGTTGTCAGAAGGCTCAGCAAACCTTGTGGACCTTTCTCAGTGCATGGCAAGATCAACCACTTTGGCTTTATATGCTAAAAAAACAGATTGATGAATACACCAGTTATTGGAAAAAAATAGTCAGTGCACTGATTATTTATGATCATGTGGATCACTTGTCCCCCTAGATCTCAGTTTTGCTATGCTTGCAGCAGCCCATACTTCTAGGGTTAATTGATTGGCTATGCACAAAGTTGTTTGTGAAAAGTCCGGTTTTCTTTCTGTATAGGGAATAAATATCAGTGTATGCCTTAGTCCATGAACTGTCAACATGCCATGAGGTGGAAGTGTCCTGAACAACATACAGTACCCAGATCATGGTTATCATTACATCAAACAGAAGATCAGTTCAGGGGTACATGTTGAATCAGTGGATACAGACAGGGTCAGAATGCAAGACATGTCAGGATGCACTTGCTGAGTGAGCAAGAACTGCCTATCTTGTATTTAGGCATCTCAGCAGTACAGATGAATGTAGACAAAGACTTAGATGTGCCTACTGGAGAATCAGGGATTTCCACCAATACACTGAAAGGGGTGATATATTACAGTAGTTATCATTTCAATAGTAGATATGTTGACTCTTAAAGCGACATCTGGTTTCATGACGGCATTGTTACAAGCGGCATTGTCACAGGCGGCATTGTTACAGGCGGCATTGTTACAGGGAGTGCAATGGCTAGGGAAAATAACAGGGTGGACAGCATAGACATGACAAGGTGCTGCGGTAAGACAGCTACGATTGCGGTGTATATTATGACACAATGCAGACGCAAGGAACAGTGGAAGGCCTCAGGACCTAGGCAACTGTAGACCTCGGGCATGCCGTGCGATGCAACGGATCTCACGTAAATAAAGAGTCACTTTATTCACCGAGCCCTAGTTTAGACCGGACAGTGCCAGAGCTCCTAGCTCAGATCTCCCCAGAACTCGTACCTACTGGGAGTAAGTTGTTGAATCCGGACGTATGTGAAGCCACGTAATTATGAAGGTGACAGAAACGACCAGGTGAGTATCGGTCAGTGCTTAATCAATTAAAAACCCACCAAGGTTGGCGCTAGCTACAACGCTTGTAATTTGGCCTTTTCCGCCGTTGTCTACAATGACAAGACACGACTCGCCACCCTGCAACAGGTGTCTATAATCTCTTACTTGGGCCTGGTAGGGCGGCCACTTGTTTTCCCCGTCCTGAACATTTTCGACATGTGGGTGACATCGCGACCCTGCATTACATACTGCGCACTTGCTGCGGCACCCAACAATGTGGGCTGCAGGGTCCTATTGTTCGAACGATCGGGACACCTCCTGCCGACCTTATTCCTCCCCCACGGTAAACGATACCCACTATCTGACAAGAAGAAACCACGCAGTGCAAGTGACAAGAAACTTTTCGTCTACTCAACGAGATTACGCGTCGTAGTCTCTACGTGTTACGTAACGCGGCGGGGGTGAGTCGCGCCCGCCACACGTGTTCGAAATAACATCTCTCGTCCCTGCTGCCTGCTGCATCGCTGGGCTGAATCAATCAATCACCCACCAAGTACCTGGCGCTAAGCTACAATGTTTGTAATCGCTTTTCCGCCATTGTCTACAATGACAGGCCACGAGTTGGCACCCTGCAGGTGTCTATAATCTCTTATATAATAAGAAACATCCCATCGCCTCGCAACATCCAATCGCAACTTCTAATGGCTGGTCGAACAGCCACAGAGCTCCTGGGCCTTGTAGGCGGCCACTTGTTATCTCCTTTGTTCAATTTTTCACTTCGTGACCTGTACAGTTCTTACGTTACGGCCAGACCTTCTTGGTTTACCAAGCAGCATTCCGATCCCCTAAACATCCTTTCCCATTAGGTACTCTCGACCCATATCACATGGTCTAAAGCTGATTACGACGCCTTGTAGAAGAGCCCTGTCTTCCATACATGACACCCCTTCTAAGGACTCGGGACGGAATAGACCTGACCTGCTATTTGTTTCCACAGATTAGCGAAGACCGACCACCAAAGACTGGCCAAGCAGAACTGACGAAAGCAGCAGCAGAGGCATGGGCGACCGTTATTGTTTTCCATGGGATTGAGGGTCACAATTATCATTACTTTGATCTGGCGCGATACCTGTACCATCTAAGATGTAATGTCTTCTTGCTTTCTTATCGAGGGTACGTGCGTCTTGCTGAATAAGATCTATCTTGCATCCTAACTTTCCCGAGTAGATTCAGTTACTCTGGAGGGAACCCGACTGAAGCGGGTGCGAACTTGGTCGCTCTTGATTGTTACTAGCTATGATATTGAATGACAATGTTCAGGCCTGAAGATCGACACGCAGACTGCGCTCGATTACATTCTGTCTAAACCTCATCTCGCACGTGTCCCAATCGTATGCCTTCATACCATCATGTAACCGTACTCTCACGCTTTCTCTCAAGATCGTCTGTGGCCATGGTACTGGCGGCGCCATTGCCATCGACCTCGCAAGTCGCAATCCCTCCCACATTACGGGCATCATAGTCTCAAATACTTACACTTCCATCCCCGAATTGGTGCGCAACATCATTGGCCCGATTTCATTCCTCTGTACGCAGAAATGGAGCTCTATCGACAAGCTACACTTGATACCAACGAGTACGCCCATCCTCATGATCAGCGGTCGCGAGGATGAGTACCTTCCGGCAGAACTAATGGACAGGCTCTGGCAAGCTGCCCAAAAACGCGGTATTCCAGAAAAGAACTCGTTATTTCATTGGCTCGCGTCGTGGTTAGCCCGAGGCGACACTGAACCCCCACGCGAGGTTCCCCCAGCACATGATAAGTTTGTGCCAGTAGCAGGTGGAACTTATAGTGAGCTTCATATCTACCAAATCATTGTTGGAATACTGATGTCCGAAAGATTCCACGCTTTATTCTGCACGATACTTGTTTGCAGTAAAGGAGTTTGTTAATATGATCCGGGCGCAAACGCAAGACCGTCCGAAATTAGTCCAGGCAGCTACCATCAAGAAAGTACTTGATCGGCGCTGGTGTCTCGTAGACGAATATCACGTCTAAATACTATAGGATAGTCTTGGACATACGATTGCAGCTATGATATTTGTTCAGATCTCTTCCCTATGTACAATTTTTATGATGTTGAATGTCATGATTCTCATGATTCTGATTACATCGACACCGTTTTTGTGAAAGAAAATGTCAAATTGACTCTGCACTAGGCGTTGTGGAAGGGCTTTGTTCCATTATCGATTATCTCTCGAATCCGCCAGTGCAACAATAGACTCGGCTTTGCGGGGATCGCGGAGGATCTTCTGTATCTGCAAAGTGAAGCGCTGATGTAGAGATGGATTCATTTGGTATCATTACCGTCCTCGATTCGCAGAGAATGAAGGTTTGCTCTTCACAAAAAGAAGGGAACACAGCAATTTTAAATGTCAAACCTTTCGAGTTAAAAGCGAAGCCAGTTCAATGAAACTGTCACTTGCTTTGTCTAGGTCCTACAGGGGTTAAATGTGAGCGGAGTAATATTATTATGCGTTATGAATACAGTGTTGCTACAGGAGCGAATGTCAGCGAGGTAAAACAAGTCTAGCGAGAGTAGAAGTATTATGAATGTGATGTAGTTCTGCGCTGTTTAGGCCCAAAGATATATGAGTATATAGATCGCTAAATAGATCCAGACACACCAAATTCTGTCATGACAACGTACCCTTCCAACGCTCCGCAACAGGCTCGCCGCGGAACACTTCCTCAAGTACCTCCTTCACGGTCTCCACGTAGACGAATCGGATGCCCTCCTTCACACTCTTAGGAACATTTTCTTCGATGTCGGCACGATTCGCAGCTGGTGCGATGATAGTTTTCATTCCTGCGCGATGAGCGGCAAGGATCTTCTCCTTGAGGCCACCAACAGGCAATACTTGGCCCACCAGTGATATCTCACCGGTCATCGCTATATCGTATTTCTGAATCAGATCGTTGGCCACTGAGTACAACAATGTGCGACATACCGATATCAGGGTTGACAGGCGTCTTGGTAAAAAGAGATACAAACGCAGACAGGATAGCCGTGCCTGCACTCGGGCCTTCCTTTCCAATGCTACCCTCCGGCATATGAACATGTACATCACACTCATTCAAGAACGTATCTCCCGCGCTTGTCGTGATGCCCAGATCAAAAGCATGGCCCTTCACCCAGCTCAAGGCTATCTGAGCACTTTCCCGGATAACCTCCCCGAGCTTACCCGTCAGCTGCAGCCCGCCCTTGCCTGGCATGCTCTGAAGATGTCAATGTTAACCAATGACGAATAAGTATGGTAAAAAGCGCACCATTGCTTCAACCGGCATGACCGCTCCAGATCCATTGCCCAAATACCCGAGGCCGGTGCTGACGCCTGGTGGAGGCGGACGCGCATACAATCGGTCCTTCTGATAGACAGGAGGTCCGACATAATCCTTGAGCGTCTCTGGAGTAATACGTATATGTACGCTGTCTGGGATTGGGAGGGGTTTGCGCTGTTGAGTTGTAGTAATCTTGGGGTCATCTTCCGAAGGTTCAGGTGTTGTGTCGACTGGCGATGTCAATGGCGTGCTCATGTTTGATTCATGTGAAGGTGATGTGGACGACGGTGATTCAGACTGCGTAGATTCAGCCTCGGATGTCGTTGTAGATGCTTCGTGTCCATCTGTGGTCGATTTGTCCATAGTGGGGTCAACAGCGGCAGCGGCATCAACAGTGGCCTGTGGCTCAGGGAAGACATCTTCACCAAGATCTTGTACGACCTTCAACGCGGCCTTGCGATAGATCTGACGAGCACTGTCAGTTGACATGAAACATTGTTAATAAGATGTACCTTTTCAATGTGCTTCTTCAAGTTTCGCACTCCACTTTCGCGGCAATAGTACTTGATTAAAATATCAACAGTCTCCCGGTCAAGGACCACGTCAGCTGTGCCAAGTCCGGATGCCTCGCGCGCCTGAGGGGCGAGGTAACGCTCCGCGATTACAGCTTTCTCTTCTGACACATATCCGCTGACTTCAAGAACTTCCATGCGGTCCAAGAGAGGTGCGGGGATAGTCTCAAGATTGTTAGCTGTGCAACGGTGGTAAGATGATTGATGTTGAACATGGAATTGGATTGTTCGCACCTGTACAAACGAAGAGGACACGAGAAAGATCAACAGGAACGTCCATACTGAAAGGGGTCGTTACTTTCTAGAATTTCACGGAAGCGAGGAGAACATACTAATGGTCCAAGAAACTGTTGTTTTGCTCTGGATCCAGCATCTCCAGAAGGGCACTAGCAGGATCGCCATTAATTCCACGACCAATTTTGTCGACCTCATCAATAAGTACAAGCGGGTTCTCCGTTCCGACGCGCTTGAGCGCCTGGATAATCTTTCCAGGAAGTGCACTGGACACGAAACACCCGTTTTAAGGAAAGAACGTCAACACAAACTTCGGCATGCACGTACCCAACGTAAGTCCTCCTATGACCCTTTATCTCCGCAACATCGGTCAATCCACCCACAGAGAACCGGAAGAAGCGCCGTCCGAGCGCGCCAGCGATAGACTTGCCTATACTAGTTTTGCCGACACCAGGCGGCCCAACGAGACAGATAATCTTTCCCTGCACGGAGCCACGCAGCTTGCCAACGGCGAGGAACTCGAGGATGCGAGCCTTGACGTCGGTGAGGCCGTAATGGTCAGCATCGAGGATACCTTGTGCATGAGGAAGAGAGAAGTTTTCTGGCGTATGCGTGCCCCACGGAATCTGGGAAGGGATGTCAGCATCAAAAGGTATGAAAGCAGAAAGGTAATGGACCTGTGTAATCCACTCAAGGTAATTTCTTGTAACGCTGGCCTCACTAGCCGCAGGCTCAAGAGACGCGAGCTTGCTGATTTCCTCTTCGAACACCTTTTTGACTATGTCAGGCATCTTTAGGGAAGCAGCCCGCTCCTTGAATTTCTCAATTAGCTTATCCTTGCCATCGCTCTCCATTCCAAGCTCCTTCTTTATACCCTTAAGCTGTTCCATAAGATAATACTCGCGTTGGCGTTTAGCAATCTTGCTGTCCACATCCCTTGAAAGCTTCGACTGCAATTGGGCATTGATGAGCTCCTTCTTCAGCACCAGCAGCGCCTTGCGGAGACGGTCCTCCACTATAAGACTCTCTAAAACGTCCTGCAACTCCCTGACTTCACCACTCGACACGGCCGCGGCAAAGTCCGCAAGTTTGTCAGGCTCGTCAAAAACATTCGAGGCCACTTGGTTGATAGAGAAGTTTGTGATTTGGTCCCGAAAGAGCGGATTGAGCTGTGCAATGTCCTTAAACACGGAAACAATTTCCGACATGAATGCTCGGATGTACTGATCATCCTTGTTATAGGGCTGCGTTACGAGATTCTCGACGTGCACAATCGACACAGCGTGCTCGAAAAGGAAGTTGGTCTGGACGTTGGCTAAAAGAATGAGTAAGCAACCGCTCGCAATGTGGTATCTAGCAATCACCTTCAGTTGATGGTGGCTCTACAGGATGAGTTTGACCGCCTTCAGCTGTTGTCACACCTCCCGCCTTGACAAGATCTGTGATCTTAATTCGCCGGTGTGGGTATAGAACCGCAGTTAATCCTTCTTCCTTTTCCTCGCCCTCTTTGCCGCTGCTGTGTGGCGCGAAGACGCTTGTGATTTGCGCAAGGACGCCGACAGGATGCACAGAATTGATGTCCGTGATAACGTCGCTGTCTGCGTTCTCGTCCTTGAGTAGGAATGCGCCGAGGTAAGGTTGACCGCGCTTCATCATTTCCTTGATCGCCGCGACGACGTGGGGGTTTCGTATTACCACAGCCTTGTAAAAACCGGGAAAGAGGGGCCGTCGTGCGATGGGAAGTGCCAAAACCTGCGGATAGATCTCGGGGACAGATTGCTTTGCTATTAAACCTGAAGAAGGCTTCGAAGGTGGAGGGGCGGGAGGAGGAGATTCGGCCGAATCAGCTGGTGTAGAGGGTGCTTCGGAGCCAGAAGATGAGTCCTGTGAGGACCGCTCAGATTCGGACGACTTATCGTCATCGTGTTCTTCTTCCTTCTTCTCCTCTTCCGATTCCGTTTCTTCAGATTTGTTCTCCTGTGTATTTTTTGGGTTTACCCAGCGTGGAGAGTATAACAACTGTGATGTACGCGAGAAGGCTACCGTTCTTGAGGTGTTCAAGGCTCTTCGGTTAACAAGATCCATAGCAGACGTGATTGCGAATGTAGAACGCCTGCAAGTATGGCGCAAGACCATCCCTCGCAAGCCGTTCCTACCAAGCCAGCTCATGACCAACGTGCCAGCCTCTGCGTGATTTGAATGTTCGATATGATGTCCGGATTATGTGCTCTATATGAGCATAGAACTGAGCGGAGCAAGACTGAGCGGTATAAAGTAGATAAATTTTGGAGAAGTCGCTCAAGAGTGGTCAACTTTGAAATCTGACGATTACGTAGCTTGATCACGTGATACATGGCCGCTGGATGGCAATCAGGCCGGCGCATGTAATCTATACTACTTTCAAATTTCTGCCCTTAACTCTCAAGGATATGGAATGGCGGGGTACTGCCAGAGTTACATCGATCTCTTCTACAAGTCATCGTCAAGGGCTCTGGTGTTGGACTAGTATATTCACCTTCCTCTTTTGGTACAATTAGTAATCACTTGCCTACATTTGTGTCGGACTCGACTGAGGCCACTACCTCCTCAGTCTGTTCTACCATCGTGGTTGACACTGAGGTCATAAGTCAAGCCTTCCAATAGTTTATTATTATCATTACTCACATACATTATGTTGTTTGTCTTGTGTTTGTCACCACTAGGTACAAAATATAGTCTACCATTGTGGTTGATGCTGACGTCTTTGTCTTGTTTTTATAACCACACGGAGGCTTCAGTTCTGGGCTGCCATCTGACGGATTGGTTGGGTGACACTCTTCCTAAGTACTGTGGAAAACAGGACTCAAGTGATGCAAACAAAGGGGGCACATCCAAAAAGCATAAAAACTCAGATTGGGATGGTACAAGTCACAGAATTGGAAGAATACCTTCAATTATTGTAAGCTACACTCAAGTCATGCCTTAACTGCTCAGCCAACTTCCCATGTAAATTATGATTCCCCCAATAATGTGATCCTGAGGTGATTCTTCCACACATTACAAAAATCATTTCCAACTGCCTAAATCAACAGTGAGAGCTCATTTCTCCCTGACACTAGTCAACAAGGACTCATATACCACACAATGGCTCCCATGGATAACCCAGAGCTGAGGTCAGAACAGGTGTGCCATGTGGTTGGCCACCACTTGGGGCAGTAGCACTTCATCCAAAGTCAACAACACTTTCATGACATTGACAAACTTGCAGAAGATTGGCTGAAGAAAGTTTAAATCGGCATCACGGAGGATTAGAAAAGCAGTCAGTGCCATTTTTACAAATAGCCCCTATGATGACTTTCTTATAACTAATATGTTATTGTCAGGTTCCACTGACTACAGGTGCTCAGATCACTGGGTAAGTCCTTACTAGGCAGACATGATGTGCTACACATATGATTTGTACCTGGGGCAAGCTCCAGGCATGAGAAATCAAGAGGCAGAGCCTGGGAGGCAACCAGATCATGCTCAGAGAGTGCTGGTCTAGTCTGAAGGCAGCATGCTGATGTGTTCCTATGTTGCCTAGCTGCTGTGCAGGGGAAAAACCAAACACAACAACCAGATAGGGTAGCATACAGTAGGAAGTAAGTGTTGAGGGCAAGTCAGTAACTGTCCCAGAGAACTAGAGCTTGGTGTATGTATGTGAGAGAGAGTAAATGCTCAGGGGTGTAGGGTGAGAACAAGTGGGCATGATCACTAACACTAGCCTGACTCACTAGGTACTAACAAGGGTTGGAAGGATGTTCAGGCAGTTGTTTGCTAAGGCCTGTGAAGGACTAGCAAAAAGGATTGGTCATGGGAGAAGAATAAGCAAAGCTGGTATGAGGGAGGATAAGCAGAATACTAAGAACTAGCCACAGTTGCTAGTGTTGCTAACAAACAATAGTGCCCACAGATGGCACTGATGCAAACTAGGTCACTAAGGCTTTTGGCAAATATTGCTAAGCTGTCAACAATGACAAAAAGGAGTGAAAGCAAGAGAAGAGGGAGAGCAAAAGATAGAGATCTTAAGCATAGCATATAGGCCAAGGGAATACTACTTTGCTGTTTTTATGGGTAAGTACAGGCCAGTATTTATATAGTAAGTATAGTGTCCAAAAAGGAAGTCAGTTCACTGCTAAGTGCCCATAAGGGTCAGTTAGGGGATAATAATATGGAAAATACCAACATGTAACTATATAGAGGAAGTGTCCATAGTGTCCATCAATGAAGTCTGTCTTCATACCATGATGCCTGTCAAATGACATGGTTGCAAAGGTGACTGAATGACAAGAAGAAACAAAAAGCTAAAAATAAACTGAGCACATGCCTCATCTATGAAGGTTCTGAAAAGACCAAGAGTTGTGGCTACTAAGATGTGTTTACTAGCAAAGGTCACTATGCCCAGAGTCTCAACCAGATCATAAACCCAAGGGCCAAATTCCATGTGACCAGTCTTGTAATAGTTGCATCCAAATGGCTATGTCTGTCCAGACCACTAGGCTAGATTTCACATGATGAGTTATGTGATTAGTGGTTGATGTGCAAGAACCAAGTCAAGAAACATTGAAGCCTTGTGGTTAGATCATGTGCTGCCCAAGATCAGATGATGTTGGAGATGTTGGAAACAGTGCTCAGCAGCACTTGGGTCTTATCAATGCACAGGGAGCAAGCACTGTGGATCACAAGTGAGCAGGTTCTGGGGGTGATGATCATGAGTAGGTGGATTTCCAAGAGTGTGCAGTGGAAGAGAAGTGAGTCTAGGGAGAGAAAAGTAAAAAAAAGGAGAAGTTGGAGGATGGGCCAAGAAGATAAGCTGAGGGAGATGGACTTGAGGAGAAGACTTGGAGATGGGAGCCAAGACAAGAGAGTTACAAAAGAAGTTGAATGGAAGAGAGGGAGATACAAGACAAGTACAAGACAAATGGAAATGAGACAAGTACTAGGAGATTAAACAGATACTAAGATGGGCAAGACAAACCAGGATAAAACTTATAGCAAACTGCAGGCAATATCAAGACTACTGTACCAGGCCCTACTCTATGGCTTATATACTGGCAGTAGATAAGCTCCAGGGCTACAAGCCCTAGCCTTGGTGTCAAGATAGGGTGCTGGGGCTTCAAGTATGGTCCAGGAATTGTGCAAGGCTGGCAGATGTCAGCTGTGATTGTGTAGTGTAATGAATGCTCTGAAAAGAGGGAAGGCATTGCTTTGGGAGCTTTGAGGTGGAGGGGGAGCAGTGCATGGCCTGTGATGGAATGATCAGCAGGCTGTGGGCAGAGCAATGATGTGAGGATGTAATGTGTGAGGAGAGCCAATGATGATTGGAAGAAGCATTGGTGAGGACCGGGGGAAGCACTGGGGATTGCCAGGGCAAGTGCTGATGTAGTGGTGGCAAACAGTGATGGCTGCAGGTGGTTGGCATGTGCCTCAGGGCTCAATGGGGGTTGGTTAGGTTGGTTAGGTTGGTGAAGCCCCAGAGTCCAGGGTTCAGGGTAGGTTGGCAGGCTGTGACAGTTATCTACAAATATCAACAAATACCTAGGAACCCAGATCCAACTAGGGCTCCTGCCTGGGCAATAGATCTGTGCCAGGAACTCATGTTAGTGACCAAAGAATACAACCCTCACTTAGCACCATATGCACCTAAGCTTTCATAGGAGCTCAGAAGATTGATGGATGACTGCAGGTTTGAAGCAGAAATTATAAGTGTGACTAGACATCATTGTTTCTCAATAAATATTTCATTTTTAGAGGACCACACCACCACAAAGGTGGAAAAGGATGAGACTGGTGTGCCAAGCAGAGGAGAAGCAGAAGGAAGCCATAGATGAAAATAGGCTTGGAACTATCACTGGTTGTGGTGTGATGATAGTACAATAAATAGAATGGGTGGTGGTCAACCACCACGTTGACAGTGAATAAGCCAATGGCCCTGACAGATAATTGAAGAAGTCAGGCAGAACAAAGGCAAGGAGAAATTAAGGCAAAAAAAACTCCTAACAATGAAGATTATATATATGAAGAAATGTATCCAGAAAGTGAAACAGAGTCAATAGCTTGATATGAGCAACTAATGAGGCCTGGGCTAGCTTTTAAGGAAAATTGAAGGTCAGATGTTCATGATATTTGACAATGAGTCATGAGGCAGGTCTTAATTCACTAATCATTATCTTCATTATCAACATCATGGTTTGTAATGGGTGAAGGTGTGATGGCCAACATTGCCTGGATGGCAGCAACAAATAAAGTACCATGGAGCATCCAGTCAATTATTAGCTGGGTAATTGGTTTGTCTAAAGGAAAACATTGATAAAAACTTGTAGGTGAGACAATTGTCAGGTTCCACAAACCTCAGAGGCTCAGATATACTGAGGAAGTCCTTACTAGGTGGACACAACAGCCACATTTACTGATGGTGTTCTGGACAAGCTCTAGGTAAGAGGAACTCAGAGATGGAGTCTGGAAAGCAGTTGGAATATGTCTGGGGAGTTTTGGTGGTGTATGAGAGTAGCACATGCAGGGAGCAAGTGCTGGGATCACTGAAAGTGGAGTTCCAGGGCAGCTTTTAAGAGAGTTGGGCTACTGGGTCATGCAACTTAAAGGAGTGGGGCCAGAGTGGATGGAAAAAACAAACTTTAAGGAAATTAGACTTTGAGGAAGGATTGGAGACAGAATCTGAGAAAATAATGGAAACAATATAAGATTACAGAGTCAAACACAGAGAGTACATGATGAGTGGTAATGAGACAAGTATGAGAACTGGGACTGACACAAGACAAGACTGAGACAGGAGACAAAAGTATAGAAACTGTAGGCAATGTAGGCAATATCAAGACTACTATAACTGGTGCTACTCTAGCATTTAAATACTGATGATAGAAGCTTCTCTGGGGCCATGGGTCTTGTGGTATTGGGGTGCAGCATCCCTGGGGTTTCAGGTACAGTTGGAGTTGTGTGGGTTGGTGGGTGTTATTACAATCATACAGCATGGCAGGGCTTCCCAAGATGATGGATGGTCTACAGTGACAATTGATGCAGGGCTGTGATGTGTGATGCATGCTGGGGGAGGTCAGAAGAAGTGCTGGAGTTTGCTAGAGAAGTGTCTGGGCCTGCCACAGGTGGGCATTGATGGTGGGTGGTGGTTGTGGGTGGTTGGTGTGTGCTCTGGGGCTGATTGGGGCATGGTTGGGGAGGTGAAGGTCCAGAGTCTGGGGTTTGAGGCAGGTCATGATAACAATGACAAAAATACAATTAGAAGTGTTCATATGCCATACAACAGCACCATTAATAACATAAAATTGTTTGTACAAGCTGACTTTTCAGCATCAGAGGAGTCAGTCAGCACAGCTATTATCTAGCAGTAACCCTGCAAGAAGGTGTCTTAAAAAATGTACCTTCACTGATGTCAATCTTTGTGTAACATGCAGTAGGACTCACAGCTAGAAAGGTCCAAGTTATCAAGGTCATGCCATTGATCATGCCCTGTCCATTTTCAACACTGAAATGCAAGGCCACCATCTCAGATTGAAAAACAAAAATGAAGATGAAATCAAACATGTTGAGGGCAAGTCAACCACTTCAGATCAAGGAGCATGTCAATAAAGATCCCATAAACCCACAACAGTTTATACAAATTTACATCCAGAAAAGAGGCAATGTACCATCTAGACTATACAGAACATGGCACCATTGATAGAACATAATTGGAGCATGCATACTGTTGACAGTGTTCTAGCCCTACAAAGTAAAAAAAAGGCTGGAGCAGAAGAAAGCAGGGATGAGCAGCCCAACATACCAATCTTTAGAAGCCCTGACAAACTTGTTGAATGTCTGCCTTATAAGCACTGATGAAGTCAATATGTTTGCAATTGGGAGTACCTGCCAGGTTCCACTGACCACAGGGGCTCAGATCCTCTGAGAAAGTCCTTACTAGGTGGACATGATGTCTTATGCATATAATCTGGGCTCTGGCAGAGTCCATACAAGGGAAACTGATTATATAAAGTCTGGGGAGCAGCCTGAGCAGGCTCAGGGAACTCCAGTGGAACATATGAGGTAGCACAAGCAAAGGGCAAGCATTGAGGAGCAAGGTATGGAATTCTGGAGGCAGCTATCTGTAAGGGGATGACCCTTCTTAGGGAACTCCACTCTATTCAGGCTTAGCCCTATGAACCTACTGAACTGGCTACCTGTCTTCTCCTGCTCCATCCCTGCTAAGCACTAGTCACCTGCCATAGACATTGGACCCTACATCTCCTTTTGTTGTATTGATTACTCATGATTACTCATATCACTTAGCATACCCAGGCCACTTACCACATACAGTATTAGTCATAGCATAGCCATGGATGTAGTATATAAGCTGGTTGCAAGGGTAGAATATCTTTTAACCAATCAATAACAGCATCTTTCAGGTCTATCCAGCAGATTGACTGTGAGCTCACCTAGTGTTGTCTGACTCCTTTGCCTTGCTTTGACCCTCACCAGCAGCTTGCCCATGTTATTAGCACTTGCCCACTGCCTGCTTGTCTCTTAGCTCTTGCATTGTGGGATAGGAGTATCCCACAGTGTTGAGCATTCCCTCACACTACCAAGAAGGCAGGGATGTTGGGGTCATGCAAGTGGAGGGGGTGGGACTGGGGATTAGGGGGGAGTCAGGCATGGGTGATTGGTCCTTGGGATTAACTCAAAACTAGGTCCAAGCAAGTATGATGGAGATGAAAGAAATAGAGTTGAGATAGAACACAAAAGGGAAAAGAGACAAGACAAGACAAAGCAAGGCAAGAGACTTAGAACAAGGCAAGGCAAGACAGGACAAGAAAGGAAAGAGATAAGATTGACACAATACAAGACAAAGAGACTGGAACAATGAGATGGGGACTGGCACAAATGTAAACAGACAAGTAAGTAGGTTGGTAATATCAAGACTACCATAACTGTCAGGGTGACCTCCAGGAGTGATGGCTAAATCATGCAGCTAGCAGAGGGGAATCTGAAGTATATTAGAACAGGTAATCAATGATACAAATAGTAACTAATCACCTAGCAGAGGGGAATCCAAAGAGAACAAGTCTAAGGATCCCCACTGCTCAGTGCAGTGCATCAGCAGGCAGCAGAGGCATGGGAACAATTGTATAGATGACTGGAGTTGACCAAAAGTGCTCACTGAGGGATCATGGCAAGTTTCAGGGGTCTCCAGAGATCTCCAGGGATCTGTAGAATGCCCCAGAAATGTCAAACAAGCCTTGGGGGAGTGGAATTGGTCTTGGAGAGTTGGTGTCAGTCTGGGGTGGAGGTCAAAAAGGAAGTTCCCTGACATCACCCCCCCTCTAGCATGCATCACCTCAACATGTGGGGTAGAAGAAGTTCTGGATTGCCTGGTCCACTGGTGAGAGGGGATAGATTCCTCAAATGGCTTGGGGTGCATCCAGGTGTTGTTGGTGGAACTCCCTGACCAGTCCAGGCATGTGCATGTTCTTTCAGGGTTCTCAGGAGATGTCCTTGAGTCCATAGTCTTTCCACTTCACCTTGTATTGTAACTGCTGCCAGAATGGATGGCTATCCAGGATCTCTTCTACCTCATACTCCTCATTGTCATTGACCACCACCAGAGGTGGTGGGGGTGCTGGGCATTGCTCCAGGATAGGGTCTGCTGGTGCCAGAGTTAGCTTGACCACATTGAATACTGGATGGAGTTGGCACATTCCCATGGGGAGCCAGAGTCTGTAGGCTAGCAGCCCTACCTGTTGTTCTACTGGGAAGGGTCCTAATAGCCAGTGCAAGAGCTTTTTTTATGGTTGGGTGATAGTAATATCAGAAGCATCTAGGTAAACTTGATCTCTGGACTGGTACCTGGGTGCTGGGATTCTTCTGCAGTCATAATATTGTCCCATGTCATCCTTTGCCTTTGCCAAAGCTGCCTGGGCTTCCTCCTGTGCAATCTTCATCTGGTCTATAAACTTGTTCACAGCCTTGTTCTCCAAAGGTTGAGCCAGGGTTGAAAGCCCATGCATGGGTGATGTCTGGTGTCCAGGAAGAAGGGTGAAACTTGAGTGGCCATGTGAACATGGTTGTTGTACTGGAACTCAGTGTCAGGGAGGAGTTTGTCTCAGTCATCCTGGCACTCATTGCAGAAGAGGTGGAGGTATTGTTCAAGTTCCTGGTTCACATGCTTGGTCTGGCTATTGGACTATGGGTGGTAGGTGGTGGAGGTGTGAAGCTTCATGTTAAGAAGATGGTAGAGCTCCCACATGAATTCCAACATGAATTGTGGGCCCTGGTCAGATACATAGGCATCAGAGAGGCCATGCAGCTTCCAGACATTCTTCCAGTACAGGTTTGTGGTGCCCATAGCAGAGCAAGTGGTGTGAGTGGGGATGAAGTGGGCTTGCTTGCCACAGAGGTCCACTACCACCATGATGGTGTCATAGCCATGGGTGTTGGGGAGCTCTATGATGAAGTCTACCAAGGCAATGCTCCATTGCTCTGAGGGGATGGGCAGAGGATGGAGCTGTCCAGAGGGGAGGTGACATTGGGGCTTGGTCTGGAGGCAGAGATCACAGGTGCTAGTGTAGGACCTGATATATGATGCTCCTCTAATGTCTTGGTATAGATGAGGATGTTGTCAAGATATACACACACTATGCCTTCAGCAATGAGGTCCTGGAAGATGTTGTTCATCATTGTCTGGAAGGTGGTGGAGCTGTTGGTGAGTTTGGAGAACATGACAAGAGGTTCAAACAATCCCTGGTTGGTCTGGAAGGTGGCCTTCCATTTGTCTCCCTCCTGAATGCATATATCCTGAATGCATACATTGTTGTAGCCCCACTGGACATCCAATTTAGTGAAGTACTGTGCCCCCTGGAGATTATTGATGAGCTTGGAGATGAGGGGGAGGGGGTAGTGGCTCTTCACAGTCATGGCATTAAGAACATGGTAGTCCTAGACCAGTTGGAGAGAGCTGTCCTTCTTTTTGATGAAGAAGACTGGAGAAGCCACTGGGGATTTGAAGGGGCAGATATGACTGGAGGCCAGGTTTTCCTGCAGGAAGATGTCAAGTTTGTCCTGCTCCCTTGGCACTAGCAGATAGACCTTACAGCTGGCCAACTTAGAGTCCAGCATTAATTCAATGGCATGGTCCCACTGCTTGTGCTCTGGGAGTGAGTCAAAAGAGGCCTTGGCAAACATATCCTCAAATGCATGGAGATATGGAGGCACAATGTCCTGAAATTCCCAGGGCACAGAGTTTACAGCAAAGGCCTGGGCCAGTCACTGAGAGGTGGTCTGGCTGGCCTGGATCTCTGTGACCAAGGGTGGGGAACATAGGGTGGTGGTGTATATCTGGTCTCCAACCTTCACCACCTCGTCTAGGAACTCCAGGTCATGTGAGCCACTGAACTCCCCCCCTAGATCCTCCTCTGGGGTTCCTCTGCTACTCCAGTTGTCCTTGTAGAGGGCCTCTCTGCAAAATGCCAGGGGCAGGGGTTCCAGAAGGTCCAGATCTATAAAGGGGAGATGACCAGCATGGCAAGCCTGAATGGCCATGTGCTCTTAAATCTCAGCCCAGTACTGTTCCTTGACTTCAGTGGCATGGGTGGCACACCTCTGGGGTCACTGGCTCATAGTTACCTCACCCTGGGCCCAATCTACTTTGGGGTTGTGCTCCTGGAGCCAGGTGAAGCCCAGAATCATATCCTGCTTGCCTAGGCTGGTGACAGCAAAGACTGGATGCTCAGCATGGTTTCAGTAGCAGAGGACAAGATCAACCATGAAGTTGATGGCACCTGCTTTGTTGGGTGTTCCATCAATATTGAATACTGGAATGGGCTTGGAGTGGCTGCATAGTCAGGCAGTGGTGCTTCACAAACTCCAAATCCAGGAATAGCACCATTGCTCTGCTATCTAGGAGGGCAGTGACTCCACAGGTCTGCTGAGTGTCTATGGTCTCAATGTCCATGTCAAGGCATAAGGAGTTTGCAGAGGGGTTTGCAGCTACTATGTATCTCCAGGGCAGGTGGCATTCCCAGGCAGGGCAGCATGGGCAGAGCCTAGCTAGCTCTGGGGAGCTTGGCTTGGGGCCCAGAGTGGGTGTTTGTATATCTGGAGGAGAGTACTGAGGTTCTATTGTCTTAAGACTGTCAATATCAAGAGAGGCAATTTCATTTTCTATTGATAGACAAGCAAACCTATTAGTGCCTGGCAATGGAGGTGTACATCTCATCCATTGCTTGCCTAAAAATCCTCCTCCAGGCCTGGAAGGGGGGTACAAGCACCACTCTCCTCCGGAGTCAGCTCCAGTGCCAGCTCATTGGGTGAGGGATTGTCAGGACTCCACCAATTTTGCCCTGCCAACCCCCAACAACCCCACCACCTCCAACAACCACCCAGACTGCCCTGCACAAACCTCAGACATCCCCACCCCCTATCCAGACTCCATCTGTGACCTGCACATTATCAGATCACCAGTCTATGCATTCCTGAGCCCTGACCTCAACAACTTCCTTGGAATGCACCTTATGCATCACTGGATCACTGGCAAGTCAGTGACCCAAGTCCCAGCATGCCCTTGGGGTGCATCCCAGCCTCAAGATGCCTCCACCCCTGCAGGTCCACCCTTGGGACCTGCTTTGGACCATACCCAGGCCCTACTATAATAGAAGCCAAGTCCCAGGTGGGTGCTGCCCACCCAGGGACCCCCTACCTCTCCCAACTCTCCCCAGAGGCCTCAAGTATATAGCCCTGGGACCCCATTGTAAGTGCAACCTCTGGGAGCAGCGGCTAAATCATGCAGCTAGCAGAGGGGAATCCAAAGTATATTAAAGATGTAATAGATGATACAAAATAGTAACTAATCACCTAGCAGAGGGAAATCTGAAGAGAACAAGTCTAAAGATCCCCTCCACTCAGTGTGGCACATCAATGAATGGCAGAGGTGTGGGAATGGCTGTGTAGGTGACTGAAGATAGCCAAAGTGCTTGACAAGAGATCATGGAGAGTTTTGGGGGTCTCTGGAGATCTCTGAGGACCTGTACAATGCCTGGAAGCTGTTAAACAAGCCTCAGGGGAGCAGAACCAGGCAAAGAGAGTTGGTGTTGGACAGGGGCAGAGGTTGGAAGGGGTGTCCCCTAACATCACCCCCCTCTAGCATGTGGTGTCTTGATGCATGGAGTAGAAAAAGTTCTGGATTGCCTGGTCCACTGGTCAGAGGGGAGAGATTCCTTGGATGGCTCAGGGTGTGTCTGGGTGTCATCAGTGGAACTCCCTGACCAGCCTGGGCATGTGCACATTCTTCCAGGATTACCAGGAGATGTCCTCAATTCCATAGCCTTTTCACTTCACCTTGTATTGTAGTCCCTGCCAGAACAAATGGCTGTCCAGGATCTCCTCCACCTTGTACTTCTCACTGTTGTTGACCACCACCAGAGGAGGTGGGGGTGCTGGGCATTGTCCTGGGACAGGGTCCACTGGGGCTGGAGTCAGTTTGACCACATTGAAGACTAGATGGAGCTGGCACATTCCTGTGGGGAGCCAGAGTCAATAAGCTAAGGGCCCTACCTGCCATTCTACCATGAAGAGTCCTAATTGTTGGTGCAAGAGCTTCTTCAATGGCTAGGTGGTTGTAATATTGGAGGCATCCAGGTAGACTCAATCTTTGGGCTTGTACTTGGATGCCAGGGTCCTTCTGTAGCCATAGTACTGTGCTATGCTGTCCTTCACCTTTGCCAGCACTGCCCAGGCTTCCTTCTGTGTGATCTTCATCCAGTCTATGAACTTGTTCATGGCTTTGTTCTCTAAAGCTTGGGCCTGGAGTTCAAAGCCCATGTGCAGGTGATGTCCAGTGTCCAGGAAGAAGGGTGAGAACTGGGTGGCCATGTGAACATGGTTGTTTGTACTGGAACTTGGCATTGGGGAAGAGTTTGTCCCAGTTGTCCTAGTGCTCATTGCAGAAAAGACAGAGGTATTGTTCAAGCTCCTGGTTCATGCATTTGGTCTGGCCATTGTACTGTGGGTGGTAGGCTGGTGGAGGTGTGAAGCTTCATGTTGAGTAGTTGGTAGAGCTCCTGGGTAAAGTCTGCCATGAATTGTGGACCCTGGTTGGATATGTAGGTGTTGGAGAGGCTGTGCAACTTCCAGATGTTCTTCTGGTACAGGTTAGCAGTGCCCATGGCAGAGCAAGGTGGTGTGAGTAGGGATGAAATGTGCTTGCTTGCCACAGAGGTCCACCACTACTATGATGATGTCATAACCATGGGTGTCAGGTAGTTCTACAATGAAGTCCACCAAGGTGATGCTCTACTGCTCCATGAGGATGAACAGGGGGTGCAGCTGGCCAGAGGGAAGGCAGTGTTGGGGCTTGGTCCAGAGACAGAGATTATATATATTAGTGTAGAATCCAATATACTGAGACATCTGGGGCCACCAATAGTTTCAGGACACTGGATCTAGTGTTTTCCACCAGCCAGGGTGTCCTGCAATCCAGGAGTCATGGTGTTGCTCTACAATCCTCTAGCAGAGCCCTGGGTTGCTGGGCACATAAATATGATCCTGAAAGGTCAGGAGTCCATCATGGAGGGCCCATTCATCTGCACAGACTGATTTGATGCTGGTGGTACATCTGGACTTGAGCACCCTGGCTGCCTGAGCAACAAGTTCCTCCTGCATACCATCCCAGTTCCTCTGCCTAATATCCCAAAGGATCTCTACCTCTGCCCCCTTGACAGCTAGGCCTTGCATGGCTTGGATCATGAATAACTTGGGTCAGAGGAGCATGATGTTACTGTTATTATCTCTCCCAGTGCCATAGTCTGCTCCCCAGGACAGGGCATCTGGCTTCCCCATGCTCCAGCCTGGCTTGTGGTGCAGCAGGAAGTTGAAGTTGGCTAAGTAGAGGGACCACTGGGCCTGTCAGCAATTGAGCTTCTTGGCCATCTGGAAATACTTGAGGTTCTTGTGATCTGTCCATACTTCAAACTTATGCTGTGCACCCTCCAGGAAATGCCACCACTCCTCAAAGGACCAGATGATGGCCAGCATCTCCTTGTCACGGATTTCATAGTTGTGCTTGACCACATTCAGACTCTTCAAGTAAAAGGCCACTGGGTGCCACTTTCCCCTCCCAGGATTGTTGCAACAGAACAGCTCTGGTGGAAAAGTCAAAGCTATTGGCTTCTGCCTGGAAGGGGTAATTGTTGTCTGGGAAAAGGAGGATGGGTCTGAAGGTGATGGTGCACTTGAGATTGTTGAAAGCTGTCTGCTCCAGGGGCTGCCATTTCCAGGTGGCATCCTTGGCAGTGAGGTTAAACAGCAGTCAGGCATGATGGGAGAAATCCTGGATGAACCTTTGGTAGAAGTTAGTGAAACCTAGAAAGGCCTGCATTTCCTTCTTGTTCTTGGACTCCAGCCACTCTGCAACACCTGCCACCTTCACTGGGTCCATATCTGCAGCTCCATGCAAGATGATTAACCTGAGGTACTCAATCCAGGTTTGCTTAAACTCACACTTCTCCAGTTTGAGATGGAGTTGGTGAAGGCAGAGACATTCCAAGATGATGTGCATGACCTGGCAGTGCTCCTCTAGCATAACAGTGTAAATGAGGATGTTGTTGAGGTATATGCACACTATGCCTTCAGCTATCAGGTCCTGGAAGATGTTGTTCATCATTGTCTGGAAGGTGGCAGGGCTGTTGATGAGTCCAAGGAACATGATGAGAGGTTTGAATCATCCCTGATTGGTCCAGAAGGTGGCCTTCCACTTGTCTCCCTCCTGGATCTGTACATTGTTGTAGCCCCACAAGACATCCAATTTGGTAAAGTACCATGCACCCCAGAGATTCTTGATGAGCTCAGAGATGAGGGGGAGGGGGTAGCAGTTCTTCACCATCATGGCATTAAGCACCCAGTAATCCTGGACCAGTTGCAGGGAGCTGTCCTTCTTCTTGATGAAGAAGACCAGAGAAGCCATTGGGGATTTGGAGGGGCAAATGTGACTGGAGGCTAGGTTCTCCTGTAGAAAGGCATTAAGTTCATCTTGCTCCTTTGGCACCAGTGAGTAGACCTTACAGCTTGTGGGCTTGGAGTCCAGCATTAATTTGATGGCATGGTCCCACTGCTTGTGCTCTAGAAGCAAGTCAAAAGAGGCCTTGAAGAACACATCCTTGAATGTGTGGAGATATGGAGGTATGATGTCCTGGAGCTCCCAGGGCATGGAGCTTGCCACAAATGCCTGGGCCAGCCACTGAGAGGTGGTCTGGCTGGCCTGGATCTCCATGATAGAGGGTGGGAGGCATAGGGTGGTGGCATATATCCAATATCCAATCTCCACTGCTTTGTCTGGGGACTCCAGGTCATGTGAGTTGCAAAACTCCCCTGACAGATCCTCTTCTGGGGCCCTGCCACCACTCCAGTTGTCCTCATAGAGGGCCTCTCAACAAGGGAATGCCCAGGGCAGGGGGTCCAGAAGATCTAGATCTGCAAAGGGAAGATGACTCATATAGCAAGCCCAAATGGCCACACACTCTTGAACCTCAGCCCAGCACTGTTCTCTGACCTTGGTGGTGCAGGTGGTGCACCTCCTGGGGCATCAGCTCATGGTCACCTCACCCCAGGCCCAGTCTACTTTGGGGTTGTGCTCCCAAAGCCAGGTGAACCCAAGGATCATGTCCTGTTTGCATAGGCTGGTGATGGCAAAAATGGCCTCCTCTGCATGTTTCTGGTAATGGAGGATGAGATCAATCTTGGAGTTGATGGCCCCAGCCTCATTGGGCATTCTGTTGATATTGAACACTGGAATAGGCTGGGACAGCAGCTGCATGGTCAGGCAGTGGTGCTTGACAAATGCTAAGTCCAGGAACAACCCTGTGGTGCCACTATTCAGGAGGGTGGTGACTCTGTGGGCCTGCTGGGTGTCTGTGGTCTCAATCTCCATTTTGAGGTGCAAGGAGTTTGCTGAGGGGTCTGTGGCTACCATGTACCACCAGGGCAATCAGCATTCCCAGGTGGGGTGGCACAGACAGGGCCTGACAGGCATTGGGGAGCTCAGCTTGGAGTCTGGAGTTGTGATTTATATATTTGGAGGGAGTACTGGGGTTTTTTTGCCTTAGCGTTGTTGATATCAAGGGAGGCAATTTCATTTTCTATCAACAGACAAGCAAACCAATTAGTACTTGGCAATGAAGGGATACATTGTAGTGTGTAGGTGGAGGCATGTCCCATCTTTGTGTACAACAAAACCCAGGCTATTTTAAGTGTGTTGGAGTTGAAGCCATCCCTACTGAGATGGATGTAGGTGAGGCAGGACTGGAGGAAATGCTCTCCACTGGAGTGATTGCTGTCATACATGTCCAGGAGTGCAGGATGGGGAATATGTGCTTGGGGGGCTATCAGAGCTGCCAAAAAGGCTGCAGGAGCTGCTGGGAGTGTTTCTGTGGCCAGGGGTAGCATGGAGGCAGGAGTCAGGTGCTCTAGTAGTGCCTGGAGGGACTGGGAGATGAGTTCAGTGGTTTGGTGAAGGGTGGAGAGTTTGGTCATGTGATGGGTGAGGGAAGATTGGGTCAATTGCACCTGGTTCTCTAGGTGTAGCAAGCAAGTCCAGGCCTTGTCCTGAGGGGCTGGGGCCTCCAAGAGAGTATCTGGATTGGCAAGCTGAGACATAGAATTCTGTGGGTGCTTAGCCTGGTGGGGAGGCAACAAATAGGGGCTCAGAAATTCCATGCAGGCTATGAGGGGCTTCCAGACCAGATAGGAGACTTGTTCTGCTGTAAGGGCAACCTCCAGAAGCAGCAGCTAAATCACACAGCTAGCAGAGGGGAATCCAAAGTATATTAGAGATGTAATAGACAATATAAAATAGTAACTAATCACCTAGCAGACAGGAATCCAAAGAGAACAAGTCTAAGGATCCCCTCCACTTGGTGTGGTGCATCAATGGGCAGCAGAGGCATGGGAATGGCTGTGTAGGTGACTGGAGATAGTCAAAGTGCTTGACAAGAGATCATGGAGAGTTCCAGGGGTCTCTGGAGATCTCCAGGGACCTGTACAACACCCAGGAGCCAGTGAACAAGCCTTGGAGGAATGGAACCAGGTGAAGAGAGTTGGTGTTGGACAGGGGCAGAGGTCAGAAGGGGTAGTCCCCTGACACCCATAGTCAGTCAGTAGTCTTAATATTGCCTACTTTCATCTACTTCTTGTCTCTCTACTCTTTCTGTCTCTCTCCTTACTCAATCTATTCTTTTCTTCTTCCTTCTCAACTCTCCAGCATAGTTGTCTTGGTCCATGGAACATTCCCACAGACTTCAACAACCTCTGCCCACTTGATTAGTGTAACAAGTCCTGCAAATTCATTGTATTGTTCTAGATTATGATCTCACATCTCTCATCAGACAAGAAGGGTATCACAACTGGCATCTTCTGGCATATTTTTAACATGGATGGGGAAAATGTTTCTTCTATCTGCTTTGGTCTCAACTTTCCCTTGAGAACAGTTACTAACCCTAATTTTTCTGGTATATGACAATCAAAAAACTCAATCTGGTGTCATCTCTCTGTCTTTAGATGTTGCCTTCATGGTCATAATGGGTATGAGGATCCTCATAGAGACTGATTATGATTTCTCACTTATGTCTCCTTTCAGCTTTTGAGTGGCTTTTTTTTGTGTCAAATTTTCCCTGCACAAGATTGTTAGAGAAGACAGACCCTGGTCCTGTCATGACCTGTCTGACCCCCAGTCCTTGGACCAACTCCCAAACTTCATCCCAACTAAGCTCAGCAAGCCCCAGAGCACATCCCCACCCTCCAAGAACCCCTATAACACTTCCTCAACCTTGGTGCCCACCTGGCAAACTCTGATGCTTCTTTGGCAATCTCCAATGCTTCCCTCAGTAGGTTCTGTAACCTCCCTGACCTTCCCTGACTATTTGTGCAGCTACAATGCTTTCCCAACCTTCCTCAGCACACATCATGGGTATGCATAAACACTGCTGATACCTGCCTGCCAGTCTTAGGATGACTGACACCTGCTCTCCAGCCTTAGGACATTCCCCACCTAGACAATTATAACTGACACCTGTCAGGCCTTCCAGCCCCAGCCTTAGACCTGCAGTCCTAGAGGGGGTCTCCTTACCAGTATTTAAATCCTAGAGTAATATCAGTTATTGTCAGGGGACTTCCTTTTTGACCTCTGCCCCAGACTGACACCAACTCTCCAAGACTGATTCCACTCCCCTGAGGCTCATTTGATGTCTCCAGGGCATTCTACAGATCTCTGGAGATCTCTGGAGACCCCCAGAACTTGCCATGATACCTCAGTGAGCACTTTCAGTCAACTCTGGTTGTCTATACAGTTGTTCCCATGCCTCTGCTGCCCATTGATGCACTGCACCAAGCAGTGGAGATCCTTAGACTTGTTCTCTTTGGATTCCCCTCTGCTAGGTGATTAGTTACTATTTGTATTGTTAATTACCAGTTCTAATATACTTCAGATTCCCCTCTGCTAGCTGCATAATTTAGCCATCACTCCTGGAGGTCACCCTTACAGCAGAACAAGTCTCCAAATCCTGGCCTGGAAGCCCCTCATAGCTGCATAGAACCCCCAAGCCCCCTATTTGTCACTTCCCCACCAGGCTTAAGCACCTGCAGAATCCTATGTCTCAGCTCACCAACCCAGACACTCCCTTGGAGGCCCTGGCCCTGCAGGCTGGACTCACTTGCTACACCTAGAGAGCCAGGTGCAATTGACCCAATCTTCCCTCACCCATCACATGACTGAACTCTCCACCCTTTGCCAAACCACCAAGCTCATTTCCCAGTCCCTTCAGGCACTGCTAGAGCACCTGCCCCCCACCTCCATGCCA